>JAQFYG010000193.1:0-41621 GCA_034694325.1 Entomobrya corticalis | reverse complement strand
TATGCTTTCCTGCTGCTAAGCTGCTTCCATTCACCATTGCGTCATCATGAAACTCTTGAACGTGATGCTTCTTACAAACAAATAGAAAACAAAGTTGTCAGCGAGTGTCTAAAGTGTAGCGGGCATGAGAACGCAGATGTTTCGATGTTTTTTAACAAAAGATGTTGGAAGTTGCCATTAACTTGACTTTTCCTTTACATGTACGTATAAATAAACTAGATTAATATTCAGTTTAATTTTTGCTTGTAATTTGATTATTGTGCATTCATATTTTGCAGACAACAATAAAAAGAAGAGAACATCATACACTGTACAAAGTTGACAACCATGCGCAAAATCGAATTACACAGTGTGATAAGTTAAGACAAAGTAGAAAAATATTCAGGGAAAGTGCCTTGTCGTCCAGAACCCAACCGGCTTGGAATTTCTAGGTAAAATCTTTTTTTAACTCGTGAGGTTCATTAAACTAGATTGAGGGTAGAAAAATTGCCCCAAGTATTTTCATGCATATTATAAATTGTCAGTCAGTATTGTTGCGACTGGTGTTGTAATTACATATTTGACAAAGACAAATAATATTTTAGTATTCGTACGTTACTTAATTCATTGTACATAGTTTATGCAGGATTAAAATCTAGAGTGAAAGTACAGACTAAACAAGTTTTACCGCCATGTCCATTAATACCAATGCCAGTAAAAGTGAATCTTCAGCATCGCCATCCGAAAGCTCTAATGAGCGAAAAATTTGTCGACTAGTAATTCAGCAGTGTGTTCAAGCCAATTTAAAATTTGACACTGATGACATTCCTGTGACCATCGGTACAGGCATGGTTGTATTTGTGTGCTTTCTTCAAGGAGCTTCAATAGATCGCATCAATTCCATTGGTCAGTTATTTTTTTTTGTAAATTCATACATTCCGATTCCACATTACGAATCAATTGAGAATATATGTATGTTATTGCATGTGGCATGTACACGTATATTTTATGCATCTTTGTTGCAGTGAAATCGGTCATGAATGTAAAATTATGCGAGCCTTCACAGGAAGTTGGAGAAAGTACACGTAGGAAATCTGTATTAGATTGTAATTATGATGTTCTCGTGATTCCTCAAGCAACCCTTGGTGGAAAGTTGAAAGGGAACGCGACACAGTACCATGGTCTTGTTTCGAAAGATTTGGGCGCACAATTGTTTGACGCTTTTGTGCAAGCCATTGCTCAATATAAAGATTCACAAGGATGGTCCGGAAAAGTAGAATCCGGTGTTTATGGAGCTAGGCAGATTTTGCAAATGGATACTAATGGACCGTTTACTCATGTTTTTGAATTTTAATGTAATTAATGATCTCATTATTTTTTTGTATAAGTTCGAGTCTGTCTTTATATAAGTATGAATAATCGTTATTGGTTTTCAATGAAAAACACAATAAACTTAAATTACTTAATTATGATGCCAAATCGTTAAAATAATTATTATAACATATTCATATTCAAGTTTTTGAACAAGTAAAGACGATTTTATTTTTATATTCTGCATAAGCATGGCATAAGTTTTTAATCAAGGTTGTCTATTAATTAAACAGCATTATAAGATTTTGTATATCATTTTTAAGGAAATGGAGGAACTAGTTCAAAATTTCCCCATAAAAGGATTTCTATAAGGTTTGAAATAGTCTCCAAAAGATTTATGTTGATCAAATCCAATCCTAACAAACTTCCTACCAATTCCAGAAGCCCTTTGATGCTTTCGTTACTCACGATAAGTTGGTGCAAAACAATGAACAGCTTTCGTACTGGAGTTAGTAAGCGAAAATTCCTAAACGAGGGCCCTTTAATAGGTTCTTGAATTTTTCCGACCTGAAATATTTTGATTAAAAAATAGTTTCGAAATGTACTTATACGAGGACATCATTAATATATTATACCTTATTTACTTATATTGCATCTATATTTCAAACCAACTGTAGTTTACCAAAAAGTGCATGGAAGGGTCAGTCATGATCTCATCAATAACTGTTTCCAAAAGTGATAACAACTCGAGAGTTCCTGCTTTAAGCAAATCCATAAGAATTTGCAATATATTGCACTCCGATTGGAAAGGAAGCTGTAAGGAGTTATCTTTTTTTGCAGATGAAATAATTTGATTCCTAATGAAGGATGGCTTGTATTGGGTTGCTCCCTTTTTTATAGAGACAGGAATTGGTCGGATTGTCTCTATAAGATCTTCTGGACAGCCATTCTGTGTATACATGCCTTTAATTGTTTCATAAATATTTGGGTATCCAAAATCGTGCATGAATTGTATCATCTAAAACGTATGGATAAATGTCATACATATTAAAAATGTTCTACATTCCATTCATGTACCACTTAAAATAAAAATCTTGGATGAAAAATGTATTGCGTTACATCTCTGAATTGAATGTCGTCCACCCAAAGAAAATTGTGAATCTCTCTGAAATCTTCGCTTTTGCAGTAATCTGATATGGGATCGTTTTGAAACAAAGAGGTCTGTTGGTTCAAGAAAAAGTTTTGAATTTCCACTTCAATAGCACGCCTTGTGTCATTCGGCAAGACGAAGGGTGTTGGCGTTGTTGCTGCTGATGGCAAACATGATGTCAGGATGGTAAGCAGTGAACTAATCATCAAATCTAAATCCAATCCGCTCTTTATCAAGATATCCAGTTTTTCTAGAATATTATTGATGGGAATCGAAACATCCAGAGAAGTTACTCGTCTTCCTGTTTGGGAATTAAATAGTATTAAAAGCCAGTCTATATATCATCCTATTTTTCTGCACCGATGATTTTTTAAATCATATTTTTTTTACAAACTAATCTGCTAGTACGTACTAGTCTGTATTCCGCTGTTAGATTCGGTTTCAGGTAGACGATTGGCGGAGCAACAATACACTGTCAAAATTAGTACGGCCCCTGCACATTTTAGAAACCCCGTCGATTTCATGGTGTTGTTAGTTCAGTGATAGCGGTTAGCGACCTGCGACCTGCAATACAATATATTGAAATTTTAAGGTGCACAGTATTGTGGTGCATACATATTTTAATACGGATTTTGTGTAAAAAATTTATAAATATTATTATGACACTTGAGTACGAAGGAAGTAAGTTGTTATTTATTATGAACAATAAAGCGAATGCCTAATTACATATTACATACCTTAAAGTTTCTGAATTCTAAAATGGAACTGGAAATGGGTTGAAAGTGAGCGTAAATTGATCTCATAACCTTCAACTAATTAAACTATTCACAAGAGTCATATCTCTCATAAATTGTTATTGGATTGATAAAGTAATATTTTGGATGACTAAATAGAATCGGTAATCTTACTTAATGTACCATGAAATTACATAGATTTATTTGTAATCTGGACTCCGGGACATGTATCCCTTTTCTATTGCATAGAATCACCAAATGTATTTGTTAATTTCAAAATTATCATCATCATCATTTAATCAATCATACTGCTTATCTTCAAAGCATGAAGCTTGTAAAAACTATAGCAGATAAGAAGACATTAAAGGGAAAAGTCCAATAATGAGGAAGGTTTAAAGTTTGAAATATTTGTCTGTTAATATTGTATACTGGGATTTTTCATTTTATCAAAGTTTATTCGGATCTCACGATGTCGGGGCTTTTAATTCGAATACCTATTTAAATTCCCAAAACTAAAAGCAAGCAAACGATTATCTTATAACATATTTGTTTGAGTTTGATTGATTTATTATAGATAATGCGTATGCATAATAAAAATGTGTCATTTGGAAATCCACGGCCCTACGGACAAACAAATACGTAAAGCTCTTTTAGCATCAGGATCAGGTGCAAAATGCTGATAATATCACTGACATATGTTAATGGATATTTATACTAATTCGCCATGTATTATGATAAATGTGCGATATAGGTTTTTATGCACGTATGTATGCTAGTGATTGGTTAGTCAAAATGTTAACCTTGGGATTGGAATGATGACCTTCTTATGTATATTTGTTTAATTAAAGCAAGATCAATGCAACTACTTTTTAACGAAATTTCGAATTTAATCCATTTTAAGCTCAATAATATATTAGGTTACAAAGTCATTGTGAAATACATAAATTATCTAAGTACACATCAAATTAGGATCTGGAAAAACCGTTCCCCACAATGCAAACTCACCAAGAGAAATAAGAAAATCGAAAGGATTTATATTGAAAAAGTCTACACCGACAGCTTCTTTAATAATTGTAAATAAAAGTGCCCACCCATCGTCTTCAGTTAAATTCTTATGTATGCTATCCAAGATTCCTACGACTGGTGGCAAACACCGAAACTTTCTCACAGATTCTCCTTTAATAGGCTCTTGTAATTTGCCAATTAGAAAGTGCAAATTATGATTCGTGTTAAACTCATACATCACGGTTTCGATAAACTGCAATAATTGGATTAGACCAGTCTCCGGTATTCTGGATATTATGTCTATTAAGTTACACGTTGGTCCTTCCTCTTCCTGTAATAACGTTGCTTTCCGAGATTGTAAAATTTGTTCTCTGACATTGACCATCTTGCGGCGTCCCCCGACTTGTTTTATTGCTTCACTGCCGGGGTCTTTGGGAAGGTCTTCCTTCCATTCAGGGTCGCAATTCTCTGGATCTGCTTCATAGGCATTTTTTATCATATCATATATTTCTGGAAATCCAAATCTGCCCAAGAAATGTACGAGCTGAAGGATATAAAAATATATGTTTATTATACAATTTCAGAAACACATTGGTTTTCAACTGAAAATTAACATTAATTAACAAGCTTACATCTGCTAGCTGTCCAGGCTCTTTCCAAATAAAATCATGAATTAATTTGAAACCAGGTATTGCGCAAAAGCTGCCAGCATTCTTGGTTACAGCATTTTGAATTGGGGCAATTTCTAGATTCTGTAATGCTTCTGCAATTTGTTGCAGTTGTGAATCATTTAATTGCAGATATAGTTGCTGGTAATTGTTTTTCAATGCTGTGGTTGGAGGCACTAATGTGGGCAGTAAGCAATCATATATAACATCTATTATCAACTTCAGCATCTTCATAATGTCCAATTTCACATTTTGAAGGGCTGCTATCAGTTTAAGTAGTGGTTCCTTAACATTAAGATCATTGGGGCTCCTTTCTGTAAAAGAAAAATAGTTTGTATTTCTAGATCAATGTTATTATTAGTTAATTTCGGAAAATATTAATAAGTTTAAATTTATTTAGAATTTATTTACTTTCAGCATATTTTGGGTCGGCGCTCAATGCCCCACAAATCAGTACCGTAAAAACGATACTCAAGACTGTCCCTTTGCTTGTCATTATTTAGCTGTTTACAAGGCTAGATCTAAATATTTAGCTGTGAATGAAGTCTAAAACACTATCAGCACAAACCAAAACGGAAATTAATACAAATATGATTTTACTTTGACTATATCATAAACCTTTTCTCCTTAAAACCTGAAGACAAAAAGGGATTGTATGTTGTTATCGGATTCTGGTGGTTGGCTGGTCTTAAGTGGTGCCTGCTAATAATATGTAACCCGCTAACTATTGTCAGTTGTAAGTATTGATTATGATAAACATATATTGGAACATGATTTAGTGTCAATTTTGGCATTTTTTTTCTTTCGATTTTGTTTGGTAAAGGCATATGATTATATGGCATTGAGCCATCATCATCCTAGACATGTGGACATTGCATTTTATCTAATCGCTAATTGTCATTCCAGATTCAAAGATTGTATTTAATGAGAAATTATACATGAAATATATAAAGGTACATAAGTATTATTAAGTGACAGAAAATCGCATTTTCCGAAAATTACAGGAATATTTTTCCTTAGACATAAATTAGATGCAAAATTTTAGTAGATTGATTGTTGTTGTTGTAATTAAAACTTGATTGTTAGGGATGCATGGCTCCGATCTACGATTTTTTAAGTTTTAATGTATGGGCTAAATTGGCAGAACTACAGACTAATTTTTGCTACAGATTATAGAAACACTAAAACAATTAATCTGAAATATCATTTTAATGCATGCCATTTAGTGCAAATTTTCCCAGCAAACAAAGCAAAGCGTTAGTTTAGTTCATTTTCATGTCATTCAACATTGGGCGTGGTTGTGTGCATACCTTGTACTTGTACCATACTGTATGATCCTCATAACAGTATTCTCTCTGATGATGATGAGAAAAACTGATGATTAAAACACAAAACGAAGAATGATTACGTTTACATATCTCATCAAATCATGGCAAAGTTATGATTGATTCATTGTGACATGCATACTGAAGTATAGCGATAAAGCGGGACGTTTAATGAAAAGCGTACAAAGTTTCAAGGTTAGAAAAGGATATTACGTAGGTATAAAGATCAAAGGGTGGGATAAAAATAGGTAATAATTATAGAAGTATGCATCGCCTATTTTCAAGGAAAGAAATTAATGAAGATGAAAAGGGATACTTTTAACTTTTATGCATGGACAATTCTAGGTTTAGAAACGTACGTCTCACCCAATTCACCATGATATAGTAAAATGCTAAAAGCACGAATACAGCTTAAATATTATATAAATATTAACTAATTATTTATTGTTTTGAAATGTGCCTTAAACAAAATTTACAGTAAGTTTTGTCAATTCATATGTCATTCATATATTTACTTAAGCTTCCGGGAATGGATAATTCCATACAAGATACTGTATAAGATCAGTAATGTATTTAAAAAGTCGAGGGTTTTCAAGATCGAGTCCTGTAACTTGACGAAGAATTGAGTTCAGTTGATTAAATCCAGGCTCCTGAAGAATAGTTCCCTGAACCAATGGAAAGAAACCCGCCATTTCCGGTAGTGCCAACGTACTATGAAAAAATTCGCCCTTTTGGGGTTCTCCCACTTTCATCATTAATACATGCATGGCCGCATTACCAACAAATTCTTGGAAAATATACAAAAATATCTTGATTATTTCATGAATATTCGACGCGTTAAGCACAGTTAATATTTGGAGAAGGTATGTTAAATCGCATTTAGTGTCCTCTTGAACAGTCTTAAAAATGGCTGATTTCATGGTAATGATTGGAAAGTTATTTGAAGTAGCTTTAGGGGCAGATTGGGTTCCAACTTTCTTCGTTGCCTGGATTGGCGGATAAACGGGAGGTGCTGTAGGTAAGTCTCCAACCAAATCCTCCCTTTCCATTGCAATGTAGAATGCCTTAATTGACTCGTAGATATCAACATAGTTGGCATCATGCAAGTATCCAATGAGCTAAACACAAATTAATATATTCATTTACATTCATTTAATTTTAATTTGAATCATTAATCAAAAATCATCAATCATTGAATTTGCTTCAATTAAAGTTACAACTTACGTCTTTGAATTCATCATTTGACCAAATGTGACTGTGAACTTTTTCGAATTCTGGCGTTTTCATGTATTCTTTCCAGTCGTCCATTATGTCATGAACATTTGATCCATTTGTTGAAATTTCGTCCCATTTAACCTTCAGTAGTGATTCTGCAAACGACATCGGAGTAACGTTTTCTATATATTCTTTCAAACTGCTTGGTAATCGACCCGATTCAACTTCAAAAAGTCCTATTTCTATTCCGTTGACAAGGCATGGGATTGCCATTCCAATTATTACTGGGAGCTTAGTCCAATCTGCGGGGTTGGTTCTTGTTTTCTCTATTTGCTCTTGAATTCTGTTTATAGATCGTTTTAGATCTAGAGTTGCAGATCCTAGACCTAGGACCATGAAAATTATAAAAACGGGCTTCATTGTGTCTTTTGTTTGATTGGACGAAAGGTGACTGAGGTTCTTCACTGAAGAGCAGATGAAAAATGTTAATTTGCTAAGTATTTGCTTAATGCGGAATGCTGAACGCTACATCTAATTTTATGGCATTTGATCCTACCTGTTTCCAACCTACTTACACACATAAATTGCATACTATCGGTTTCATATATATCAATAAGTTAAAGACAATTTCTTTTATGAAGAATTTGCATATACCTATCATGATTAAAGTAAAGTATCATCAATCATCATTATGATATCTGTTTACACTATATTATAATTAGAGTAAGTAAAGGGATTGGGCAGGTGTTGGATGAGAATGAGCAAACATTTTTGCGAACATTGGATAGCTTATCTAATCAGAAAACTTTTGTTATTCCAGAGATAACACAATGACTGACGGACACGGGTGCAAGTTTTGATTCATACATATTTGTCGACAAAATTTAATAGTAGTGTGGCTACTTGATACGCATCAAATGGTATTAAAAACTAATTTAGCCAGAATAATACAGGTTTAAAGCTGAAGTAATGCGTGTTTTATTTAAAGCTTTTGAGTAAATCCAAAAAATATTTGAGATATTACCTTATTTTTAAGGTATCCAATCAATTAAAATAAAAAAGTTTTGTATAAGGTTACCTGGCCTGAGATGTACTTACTTAAATTTAAAAAAAATATGAATGCAATTTTATTCAATATGATTTCCTAAAATATTTAAATCATCACCACATTTGCTTGTTTTAGGATGACGTTATGTCAGCACGCTGCGAAAGCCTTCCGGATATTATGTTCTAAGCGCAATGGAAATAGATGCTTCCAAAGATGTTATAGCTCTGATAATCTACCAAGCTATGATGTTGGGAAAACTATTTATCAGGAGTTAGTGATGTTGTCATTTATGATTCACAATTATGTATTTAGAAATATAAATAGCCCATTTATAACATCTATTTGATTCCTAGATTGAAGGGACGTGACTTACTGACGTTTGATAGTTACACCAGAAACGATGTCTTCAGTTTGCTGTGGATCGCAACTGAAATAAAATTTTTAAAGGTAGATTATTAACATCATCATGAATTCGTCTTATTCGTATTTACTTGTACTTAAATACACCTTAATGTTCTAATCTTATGCCTCTCTGGCTGAAATAGCCATCAACATTAGCTTCCACCAGAGGGAAAAGGTTATGTCTGATTTGGTCGGACCCTGTAACAAAAGCTTCACTTTCAAGTGCTAGTCAACAACTTGACGCTTCTTTATGCAGTATCCACGAGGAACAGCTACAAAAGTCGTCAGAAAACGTAGGAATGCTCGGAAGGTAGGTTCGAAAGCTATTTTAATAGATTTGGGGCAGTGTAAGACACCAGAGATTTTTCCACCATTTACATTCTCTTTTTATGCTTTATACCTTTTCTTTGTGAATTAATAAATTTAATAGTTCAAGTCGTTTGAATATAGGACCCTGGGAGAGACTGCAGACATAATTTTTATAAATGCTCCGTCATGGAATGAATACCACGTGGAGAGATTTGCTACCGGATGTACCTGCCCTGTTATTATAATTTCGTCACAGGAATATTGTCCAGTACTAGCGTATTCTGAAATGTTCACTTTGTTCGAAAAGTACGGGTTCTTAAGGCGTTTGATAATCTCATCGATTAGTTCTGGTACTAACAGGGTTATGCTCAACACGTATTTCACTTTATTGCCGATAATTGGAATGCATCTGCGATACTATTCTTACGGGGTACATATTCATTTACAAAATGTTCTAAATATTTCGGTAAAAATCGAGGTTGATTTTAAATATTTCCTCTACAGGAAGTGCAATTATCATCATCTTGGGAGAAAGCCATGCAACTCTCCGCTAAGAACAATACTGAAGTGAAGCAATTCGAAAATATTAATGATGCTCTGTACAGAAGCCACTGTCTTTCAACATGTTTCAACAATTCTTCAACATCTTCGACTGCACCAGAAATTAATATCAAGGTTTTATTTTTAAATTATTACCTTTAATAATAGTACGTATATTTTCGCCATTCTTTATTATTATGTGTAACATTTTGCTCCAGAACGTCAAAGAAATGGACTTGGACTGGACAGTATTACAGCATGATTCGTTCAAAGGCTTAAGTGTCACCGGAGATTTCTTGAAAGCTACGGATCATAATTTAATTTTTAAAGCAATCGAAAACCAATCTTGGATATTTAAGGTAGTACTCCAAAATAAAACTAAAAATTACCAAAAAGTTTATTTCATTTTATGAAGATTCCATTACAGTTACGCTTCCGATATATTCCAATTTCCAATGCTTATTTTTAATAAATTAAAGAACATTACGATTTATATTAATGACAGGCACTAGTGTTAGCTCATGCAACAGATTATGTTCCGACCTCACCTCCGCCAAAATTCGAAGGGATCGACTGACGCCAAAACAAACGCCCAGTCGCAGTCCAAGTGAAGTTGTAACACAAAGACTTTTTGCTTTTGTTGTTTTCATCCAATTGGGGCAACGTGATGATACGCGGGGATACAGCTTTAAAGTGAATCTGCATGCTTAAACCTACTTACGTTATTACGGTATGCTCATTTTCAAGAATGCTTGTGGGAATGAAAGCACGTGTTTTGTGATAAACTGAACACCTTTTTCATTTTTCAGCAGTGATAAAAGTGACTTTACTTTAATCAGTATTGTTTAACTATATAATTTAATGTATGGTTAAGTTGTTAGCTCAAATTGTGTGTAAAGAAGACGATACTACGAATAAAACTCAATAACAGCAGCTGACTAACTGTGATTGTTTATTGTTGACTTTTTTCTGCATTTATTTTTAAAAATAAAAATATCTGTCATCTAGAACCTGTAGGACCGCTAGTCACCAGTGATCCTACTACTACTAAGTATATTTTTCTGAAGTTTGGATATCGAGTTATCTGTAACCAATCAAGATGGTTAAACAAATGTTGAGTAAGTAGTATCCTCTAACTAGCAATCATCTGCCATATCATTATTAAGTGTTTAATAGTTTTAGGCAAGGCCCGGCGGTCAAACAACTCACTTGACATTTTACCTAAATATGTTTATTACAAGCATGTCACTTCTTGTCTTTGTGCAAATAATAGAAATATGCTAAATGCATGCGTGTTAGTGTGATGACAGAAGTTCATAAACATTATTTTATTATTATTTTTCAGAGAAGAAATCTAAGCGCATGCCAGCGAAGAAGAGGTATAAGATTGAGAGGAAAGTCCGGGAACATAACCGAAAGTTGCGAAAAATTGCGAAGATTGAAAAATCACGGAAGAAGGGTGGCATTTCCAAACGCCTTATAATTGTTCCAGGAGAGTGCCCATTCAAAGACAAAATTTTGGCTGAAGTTGCAACCCTAAAGGAGAACTTGAAGCAAGAAAGGCTTGTCAAAAGAGAACAGATACAGGCTGAAAGGAAGGCAAAAAAAGAACAAATCCGTGCAGAGAAGCGGAATAAAAAATCTGACCCTCATCAAAGTATGCAATCTGGAGAATCGAGCAGTAAACTTGGCCAAACGTCTTCGATCACTTTTGAAGATTTGATGAAGAAAGCTCAGGAACGAGGATATCAATTTGAGAAGGTTGAGCAAGCAAAAAGTCAGGGCGATGCAAGTCTAAAGGCATTTTACAGGCAATTTCAGCAGGTAAAAAGATTGTTTTCAATTTAATATTAGCTGCCTGAATCGTTTTGGTTGACTTTGGTTATCAGTGATTATATATTGTTTAATTGTTTCCACTGTAGGTTGTAAGCGATTCTGACGTTGTCATTGAGGTTTTAGACGCCAGGGATCCGCTAGGAACAAAAAGTCAAGAAGCAGAGGAGGCAGTTCGACGTGAGAGTGACAAAAAGCTTTTACTGGTATTGAATAAATGTGATTTAGTCCCATCGGAAAATTTGCAGGCGTGGATGGCATACTTAAAACAGACGTAAGTCAAATTTGTCATAAGCAATAAATAAATAGCATTATTAAAAAATCAAGGCCACTTATTCAGTGTGTATGTGTCGTAATATTCAATACAGTGAAAACGCTGCGGTCCTTCCATTCAAAGCAAATACGCAAAAACAAAAGGATCATTTGGGGGCAGTTGCCAGTGTTAATGATGCAATGAAATTGACTGACACCAAGAAAACTGTTGGAATATCTGATTTGATGGGCATTTTGGGAACTTGGGCAAGAGGAAATGCTGGTGGAATAACTGTCGGTGTCATTGGAATGCCGAATGTAGGAAAGAGCTCTTTGATAAACTCGCTCAAACGATGTGCAGCCTGTAATGTTGGAGCAAAGCCCGGAATTACACGGTAGGAATCAATTTTGAATTATGTATTTTGAATTTATATTTATAAAAATTAAACAATTAATATATTTTAATTAATCTTAATTCTAGGAATTTGCAAGTTATACACCTCAATTCTAAGCTTCGTTTGATTGACTCTCCTGGAATATGTTTCTCGAAAGAAACTGGCAATGAATCGATGACCATTGAAAAGATCTTAGAACGAGTACCGAAGACAACTTTAATGTTACAATATGGTGTAGCAGATTTTAATGACAGTGAAGAGTTTCTAGCAAACATAGCTTCAAAATATGGACAACTGAAGAAAGGAGGAGTTCCAAATACTGCTGCAGCGGAACAAAAGCTAATTCATGACTGGCACACGTAATTACTATTAATTCTCTTGACACTTCAAATAGTATAGTAAATAGTAAAATCGTTTAGTACCTAAATATTTACATGTTAATCTACTTCTTTTTTCTCAAACAGTGGAGCCATCAAGTTTTTCACTGAGCCTCCAGTAATTAATGAATCAACTACAACATCGTCTACAATTGTAGACTCTTTAGCAAAACCCTTTTCGTTGAATGATTTTAAACAAAATATGGATATCGAAATGGACAGTTCGGAAGATCAGCTTAATTCAAGTGAAGCAAACGAGAATAATCCAGATCAGGAAATGGAGACAGGAGAACAAGAACCGCAAAGACGCGTAACACGAAGTGCTGCCAAAAAGTCAGTAACATTTGCTGTTGATGACAGCGGTACAACAGACGTGATGAATAAAAGGTCAGCAAAACGGCAAGCCAAGCCAGTTGAAACAATATCTCCAGAAGGACAGAGAAAGCTTGGATTGGTTGCTTCAAAGAAGACAATTATGAAGAAATTAAGAAAATCTAAAAAGAAATCTGCAAAACAAGCTTCCGCCCTGTCAGATTTAGTTGATACGCTTACTATGTAAGATAGTATTTTTGTCGTTATCACATAATATGTCTGTATGTTTGTGTTATAATTTAAACGTCATGCCGTCGTAAAATAAAGATTTATTTGCTATTACTATTTTGAAAATTGAAAATCCAGCAGTGCTTTGTAAAAGGAATGCTCATTGCCCCTGTCATTATGATTGTGTCATCGTCATCCATGATAAGCATTAAGAACCGAAAACTGAAGTTGTCATGTCTTTAACACAGTATTTATCGTATCTTCCATTTATATAATCGGAAACTAATAAGCGTACACGGATAAGTTTTATAAAGTCATACGGCAGACAGAAATCTGTTTCATGTAAAAAATCTGAACACAATTTGTTTTCGACAGGTTTCTCAGTAGATATCTTGACAAATATTAAAATGTCATCATCTGAAACATCTAGCGATAAGAAAGGAGCACCCACTACCGGCACTACCGCTTCTGAAGCACCACCACCAAAGCAAGAAAATGTTAAGCGTGATTCGGAGCAATCGGATGACATAGATATTCCATTAGGCCAGGACGACGACCTTGAAGCGAATAATCAGCAAGATGAAGAGGATGAAAAACTTGTCCCGAATCCACCTCCACCCTCTAGTAAGCACTTGCTTTTTGTACTACATTCATTTGTATAATAAATGCCATTTTAATTTAAGCCAAATTAACCGTAAAAACTCCGTACTATGTAAAATAGCAATTTCTGGAAGCTCCAAGAAAGATTCGTCAGTTAAGAAAGGCCCATTATGTCGTAGGCGTCGTAAAGTGGTCAGGCAAAAAAGTGTGCGTATAAATGTGGGGGACAACGAAGAAACTGGTGACTATGAAGAAGACGAGGTGGAAGAATTGGAATTTCAAAATGAAGAGGGCGACGCACAACAAGTACCCGAGTTAATTGCGGCTGGTGTCATCGATCAACTTGTCCAGTCTGAGTATTACAACGATGAATTTTGTGGGGAGGGAGACGAAGACCAGGCTTCATGTTTCAAGCTGCATGGCCATGTAGATGCACAAGAGGACGACGCTGACGGAGATGTCAAAGACGGCGACGATGATGACTGGGATTATTACTATGTACCTTGTGATCCTGAAATCGACGGAGTTGAAGAAGGTATTGTATAATTATCTATATGGCATTTTAGCCAATTTTACACAGCATGTGTGTATCATATATTTTAAAATATTAAATCAATAGCATAGTACGTTATGAGAAAGGGATTGATTGATCGATATCCAGCATTGGAATGAAAAATAAATGCAATTCCATTGTTAAAACTTATTTACTGCACATGTGTAATATCTATATTTTTTTGAATAGATGAGGAAGAAGAAGATGAAGAGGAGGACGAGGAAGAAGAGTAATATACAGCTTATTAATTTATGTTTGGAGCAATTTAAAAATTATTATGTTTTGGTAACTTGACTTTATATTGATTTTAAATAAACAGGGAGACAGACGAAGCCGAGACAGGTACTGTTGCATCAATCAATATTTTCCATCGGATTTTTCAAATGGTGTTTCTTTCGGAGTTTAATTTTGATTTGTCTTCCACGTTAACTGTCAACTGTAGCGCAAGCTCAGGAAGTGCGTAAAGACGTCTCTGATAATATGATCGCTTATGATGAAGACGAGGAAGAGGAGGGGGAAGATTTATTTGGACCTCAGGTAATACATATAAAAATGCCCATATTAATATTATTATATTATTATCTCTTACCTTATTAAAAATTATAAATTGCATGCGTAGACTGGGGAAGAGGATGATGAATTAAAAACTCTTTTCATGGCAAAAGTCGAAGAACAACAGCAAGAGGGTATTGTGAAACATATTCAAATTGCTTTCATTTATTTTTTAATTGGTACCATTGAATAATTTTAGTTTCACTCAAGAAAGCATTTTTAATGAAAACATGCAGTTGAGACATTGGCAAACATTGAAGGCGTGGTGGGGATGACATTTAGTAACCAAACCAAGCTTTTCTTTGAAATTAACGATGAGGAAATGTTACAATCGGAGCAGCAAGTTCACAAATGGCTTAGCTGGAAAAAAGTTAAATTGCATCTATTTTTGAACGGGGAGCAATCGGAATTTTTTCCATATTATAATACAATTAAGGTAGCTAATATAAAAGTGAAATAAATTTTCTTGTTAAATATTATTTTATAAGAAAAAAATTTTCATGCAATTTCCTAGTATTATCCGGATGTCACAATGTTGCTGGGATCAGACCCACGAAAAGAGACTGACCATGAGTATTTCTTGTGCCTTACAATTGAAGCACGAAACAATGTGCTAAATCCTACAAAGCGTAAGAAAGTCACACTTGATTTGAAGAAACAGCAGGAACAAATGTGGAATGAGATGGCGTCAAAGGCACCGCGCAAATGGAGAGGCTATGGTAGCGAATTGGAAGTTCAAGAGGAAAGTGTGATTGATAACAGACCTTTGGTAATAAAACCCCAACATATATATATATGTATACCTAATGCGCATTTATATATAAAGAAGGCTGATTAAAAGAAAATTTTGTAATTTGCAACTCTAAATTTTTTGTTTAAATTCAAGATATCCGTGCAAGTATACAGATACAGACAGCATTTTGGATCAGAATGCAAATTTGAAGATGCACCAAAAACAGGAAACACCAACTTTTTCGCGGAGTTTAAATCAGAACCTGTGGAAACATTTCCAAGTGTCCAAATAGTTGAAGTTGATAGAGCTATTCAAGTCATGCCACAAAAGAAGGAAACGTCCACTCAGACAGGATTCTCCTTCAAAAGAAATAAAATGATTCAATACTCCACCCAATCGATTACCGATAAGAATGTTGCAAATTTGATGGGTTCTAAAAATATGACCAAGTTTTTCCGTAAAGTGATGCCCAGACTCGATAAAGTTCTTCAGCAAAATGAAATGGTCGACTTGCTTCATGATGATTACCGAAATCTGAAATGTAAAAGAGGACATGAAATGGAATTTTCCAAGGATTCTCTTCTTCTTCAAGAATACCAAACTTATTCGGATTTCAAACACTCACGGGGTCGTACCGTTACATGCATGATATTTCATCCAGTTTTAGAAGGTTGAGAATTTTTATTATTCATAAAGCATAAATATTTGTTTTTGGGGCGACATGAGATAAGTCTGATTAATAATATTTTTATAGATGTTGTGGTAATGGCTACTGCGGTAGACTTAACTTGGGAAAGGCGCATAGATGCCCACTCAAAGTCATTGATGGAGCCTAATTACGTTCTGTTTTGGGACTTGCGTGATTCTGCACATCCACAGGTTGGTTATAAAAATGTCCTTCGCGTGAAGCATTAGTATTGTATTTAATGGGCATATAAAAAATATTAAAATCTTTATATCGAACTCCGTTAGATAATGTTGGATGCACCTGCAGATGTGTTTAGCTTTCAAATCAACCCTTCTGAGCCACATCTAGTTTGTGGTGGCTGTGCAAATGGGCAAATTGCCCTTTGGGATCTAGGTCGCACATATTTTGAACTGCGTGCCAAAACTCAAGACCGACGGAATATGAGCACTGACACCAAATCAAAGCGTCCATCTTTCTTGGAGAAACTGAAGGATTCTGCTGAAACCCTATCATGTCCCCTGATTCCGGTCTCCGGTTTATCTAATTTGGATTTGAGCCATAAACGCGCTGTGACTTCAGTAGCTTGGTTGCCGCCTCACATTGAAGTCGGTAAAAATGGAATGGTGTACGATAATAATGCTGGACGAAGTCTACAATTTATGAGCGTTGCTGGAGATGGTACACTGCGCCTGTGGGATACTCGACCTCAAAAGAAATTGCCAGGTCAAGCCGAAGAAGATGATGAAGATGCCGCAAAAGACGTGATCAAGGTCAACAAGTGGGCACATTTGGAAAACAATCAATGGAAATACCACTTCAAATTTTCACTAGAAGATAAGCAAGGAGGTCCCATGTTTGCGACTACAATACAGATTTGTGAAAAACGGAAGGGCGGAGGAAAAAAGTTAGAGGATGATATATCTTCTGTGTCAGGAGTACCTCCTTCAGTAACAAGCGTGTCAGGATCGGGAGGAAACTCTGATGAGCCGTCACCAAGCTCTCCACCACCACCCACTCCAAAAAAAGTTGGAGGGATTTTAACTCAAAATCTGAGTGCATTGACAACTGTATTTATTGGAACAGAGACAGGGGATATTGCATTAGTTGACTGGTCTGTGCAACTAAATAATATTGTGATTGTGAGTATTACGTTGAAGTTTGGTAATTTTCAATATTTCAATTTTGAAAACTTTTGTTTCAGGCTAAGAAACAAGGAAGGAGCCGTGAATCCAGATTTTGGAAACAAAAGTACATTTCATTATAAACCATAAATAGTTTTATATGCTCAGTAAGATACAATTTCAATCAATGTTAGTCGATATCTTTAACAAATTGCAGCTTTGAATAACATATTCTTGCAAACGTTTCATCATGGGGCGGTTACCAGTATTAGAAGGAGCCCATTTTACCCAGAATTACTGCTTATCGTAGGAGGTGGAACTATTTCAATTTGGAAAGAAACATGTCCAGTAAGCAGGAATGATTTTTTATTTGTATCCTAAATCCCATATATTGGTATAACTTTCGAATAATTTTTTTAGTATCCAATATTTCTAAGTGGTGGATTTGACGTATTTCCTTGGTGTGCAATATGGTAAATGGAGAAAATTACACTTCAAATGATGAAATAAAAACTATTGATCATTCGAAACATTTCCATTCCATTAAATAGGTCCAATTCTAGGCCTGCCGTGTTTTACGTCGGTAATAGAGAGGGCTCAGTATCTGTGTGGGATTTGATGGACAGGAGTAATGGACCAGTTATGACTCAGGCTGTCACTAATGTTAACATTACAGGTCAGTAAGATTTTTTAAAATGCTTTGCTCTTTGGTAACGGCGACAGAAGTTTACTTTCAATTTGTTGTTTTATTTACAGGTATTGGCATTCCAAAGATCGCAGCTTCTGCATCAAAAAATCAGTACTTGGCAGTCACCGATTCAGACGGAGTATTGTTAGTACTTTTACTGCCGCGATTTTACGCACGACCGCTACCAAATGAGGATTATGTGATGACGGAGCTTATGAATAGAGAAGACAGCAGGATGACATCTTGGATGAAAGAAATGGAGACAAGGGCAGAGAAGATTCAATCAGTGAATTACAATTGGCAGCAGTCGACAGTAACGGTAAATGACAGACAGCATCATCATTTGTTTAAAAAACCATATCAATATAACATGTGAATCTATGTTTCATATCATTAGAAAACTCCAGAGGAGGCTAATCGTGAAGAAATAGATCAGGAGGGTAGACTCAACGAAGAATACTTCCAATTTGTCGATTTTGAGCAATCAATTATTGGGGCATTAAAAGAAAATGAACCAACTCTACCCACAATGGACACGCAAATCAGCGAAGAGTTTGATGCTTTGATTTCTGAAGCCCAAAGACAAGAAGAAGAAGAGGAGGAAGAGGAAGAAATGGACGACGATGACGATGATTTCGATTTTGACGACTTTGATGATGATGATTATGATGATACGTGAAGTTACAACTTATGGTGGATCATTTTAAATTATGTATTCATTTTAATATACATATATTATAATTGTATAATAGGTAACAGGAAAAATAAAAATCAAATTCGTTCGATTTCATTTGGTCACTGTTGTTGATTGTAAAACTATTGTTATCATTATCCATTCATATCATCATCGTCAGATTCTTCTTCATCACTCATTTCTTCGTCATCTTCTTCATCAGTCGTTATCTCTTCATCGTTTATTTGTTCCATACATTTTGGGCATTGACATTCAAAAAGATAATGCTCCCTGTAATTGAAACGAATACAATTAAGACACACGCCCATTTTCATTCAAATAATGAATCAAAATAGAGAATGGAGACATACTTCAAATACTTATTTCGGGAATATCTGGAACGCTGCATATCTGCCAGATCCAGGTAACTTATTTCAATCTCGTCTCCTATCTCAATATCTCTCGTTGCGACCAGTCCAAGCACATGGGTCTTAGTGGGAAATTTTACTTCACAATTTGGAACGCAAGAATGATTTACCCAACTTTGAATTGGGTACAATGCAACACCCTCATTATCCAGAAAATGGCCCACAACTATAAACAAAAAATGATTATAATTATGAACTACTAAACGAAAAGTAAAAGCTAAAAGAAGAAACAAACTTTGTACCTGAATCAATTGATTCGTAAACGTGGTCAATATGGTCCAGAATCGCTTTCTTCTCATCAACCGGCAATGTTAAAGCTTCTATTCTTTCAACATACGTGGCAAAAGCTGATGTGCCTACTCCTTGTGCATTTCGGCCAGTTAAAACGAATAACTTTAAAAATCCCTCAGGAGTCAGCCACTATTTATCCAAAATAAAGAATTGATACTAACGGTTTTATAAATTTAGAAAAGTATATAAACCAAAATGTGGACTGTATACCTGCTGAACGTTAGGATAATTGACAACATTAAAAACAAGTTCCCGTAGATTGTGAATGTGCACTGAAAACTCTTCTCCCAAAGATTTGTGTGCGAGCTCCTCGTCATCGCTTTTAGTGGAATGGCAAAACTGAAATTGAAAATAAACTAAATAATTGAAACCAATCAGGGTAAATTTAATGGTAACATATTGAAATAGCTAACCTCATTTAATCGTTTCGCAATTATGTTATCTTTATCTAAATGCAACCTCGCCAGGAGTTTAACCAATAACCAAACATTTCCAGTTTCTGGTGGATAATGAATATTTCTAGAACAAATACAGTAAATGTGTATGTTTACATTTTATAGAATTAAATTCAAAATTATTTATTTAAGTAAATAAATTAGCACTAAATCTAAATACCTCCAATATTCATCCAAAATTTTGGCTGGCTCTGGAGGTTCTTCTCCATTAAAGCATAATATTTTGTGATACTCTTCAAATGACCTTTTCCGGCAATCCTCAGAGCAATATTCCGCCTGACATTGAGATTGACAAAGTACAAATAAGCATATATCATTGTTATCAACTAATAAAACTCAACAAAATTTAACATAAGATCTTTAAATGGGTTTATTACCGGGCATTTGTCACATTTAACGTGATTTTCAGGTTTTGTTTCACAACACTCCGGATAGGGAAGCTCCAGAGCTTTATTTTGTGCTAATCGGCGAATATTTTCTTGTGCAGTTTCCAAAGCCCTGTACAGAAAATAAAAGATAATACAATTAATTAAGGGAACCGCCAATTTGTAACATAACATTAATTATTTATTTGAATTTGATGATTGAAATAATAAATCCAAATAACCACCTGCATACCTTAAACAATACTCGCACGCGCGATATTTATACTGTTTATTCCATGCAAACTGGCAGGTCACGATTGGAAAGTCAACAAGGACCAGATCACCTTTCGAAAACTTCTTTGTCGCAAACACGCCACGGCCCTGAAATGTCAAGATGCCCCAAAAGTCATGTATTATAGTATAGTCAGTCAATTTTACTATTTTACTAATATTCTCGGCAACTAAAAAAGTAACATTTACTCACAATTCTCTCATTCATGTATCTGATTTCGAATCCATCATTACTAAATGCAGCCATCTCCGTTGAATTTCTTCTGAGAACAACATCGTTTTCTGAAGCGGCCCCAGCCATAGTTGGAACGGGAGTATCCAACAAGGAGCTTGAATTTGAAGAAGACTTGGACACATTCATTCCGTTCATGGCCATGGTAAAGCTGTCACTCTTCTGGGCAGGCAATCCTTTTTCTACTATGATTTGCTTCCCTCGCGATTTGCTGTGATCCTCGTGATTATGGATGTTACTTGCGTGTCGAAGATCTAAAAAACAAAATATATGTAGCTTCCTTATTTCATTTAGTTTAGTTAGCCCTATAAGCCCTGTCATGTATTTACAAAAACATTCACAACAGATCCATAATCAACATATTAGCAAGTAGATATTGAAGACATAACTCCACAAAACGACAATTAAAAAATAATTAAATTATACAGACTCATAGACTCAACTCAGCATAGAAGTACGTGAACGGAGTACAGTAGTGAAGCGGTATCTTTTACTCTCTCATATATTCTGACTGAAATGATTTTAGTGGCTGGACACTGTTGTGTCGATGATGTTTACTACGTAGAAAAGTATCCGACTGAAGACTCTACCGTCGGAAGCCGAACTGAACATAACAGGTTTATTTACTATATTTATAAAACAAATTTAAATTTGTGACTTCAATTATTTCTTAGTTTCTCCTATGACAAAGGCAAATTTGCACACAAGGTGCAAAATAAGAGAAAATGATTTGTTCAGTCGGCCTAACATGTGTAGACATTGTTAGTTTTTTGCCAATGTATCCATTGGAAGATTCTGACCAAAGGTTGTTATAATTGGCTAGAATTCAAAGTAATTGCATTCTTCCTAAGAAGAGCAATAAAAATAGTAAAAAATAGTTTTTAATTATATTTGATTCCATCTCACATCCACTAGATGTACAAGTCAAACATGGGAGCGAGGTGGCAATGCATCAAACAATGCCACCGTTTTAGCTTGCTTGGGAGGATCAGTTGAATATTTCGGAACTTTGGCGGATGACAATTTACTTCGGTAACATATAACATAAATATAATTATGTCTAATCTACCTTTACACCTCAACTGCACGTTTTTATGTGAGTACAGTTGAAGGAACTAATCTTGTGGTTATATCCAATGAAGGTTTCTACAGGCGGATATGGATAGACTTGACATAAAACATGATAAGTGTCCAATAATTCAGTGTAATGGAAACGGTCCAATTTCAGTTGTAATTTGTTCAGAAGAAACTGGATCACGAACTATTGTTCATGCAAAAGGAAGCCTTCCTGAACTGTCCTTAGATCATTTTTTGAAATTGGACATTACCAAATATTCTTGGATGCATTTTGAGGTATTTAAGCCTTGTCCATTTTAACACAACATAAAAAACACGTAGAAACAAGTGCTTAGTAGGCGTCAATTTATGTTTAACCCATGCAATGATTTAACATGTCAAGCAATATGAATTCATTTTTAATTTCAGGGAAGAAACGAGGCAGTGCTACCAAGTATCCTACTACGTATAAAGGAATTTAATGATAAAAATAAAAATAATGAGACAAAAGGAGATACAAGTAAAAGTAACGCCCCATCACCAAACTACAAAACTAAAGCGATCCCAGTTAGTATTGAGGTATAGGCACAGGCACAATTGAAATCTATTTGTTTCCATCAAGTTAATTTGGCCTAGGAGACACTTATATTTTTTGCTTGTCATCTTGTCTATCGTATGTCTATCGATACAGGTGGAAAAACATCGGTCAAGTTTAGAGTGCCTACTACCCCTCGCAGATGTTGTTTTCGTGGGAAAGGATTTTGCAACGCTTCAAGGTGCCACAAATTGCTTCGAAGCAGCAAAAATAATTGCCGGAAAAGTTACTCAAGGGACAGTGGTTGTGTGCCCTTGGGGTGATCAAGGAGCTACATACTGTGTGGCAGGAGGAGCGACTGAGGAAGATTTGGATATAAAAAGGCAAGAAGCCTATAAACCGGATAAAATTATTGATTCTTTAGGCAAGTGTCTAGATTTTCTTTTGGGTTTGGGATTTGGAATCTCTACCTTTTTAAATGCACCTTAACGTTTACTTACATGAAACCAACCTTCAAATAACTGGAGATAATTTCAAAACTTTCAGGTGCAGGCGATACTTTCAACGCTACAGTGATATACTGTCTTCATAACGGACTTGATGTAGGAGCTAGTGTTCAACTTGGTTGCAGAATTGCAAGCGAAAAACTTAAAATACGTGGATTTAAAGGCATTGGGGACATTGCACAAAAATATTTAGCTCGGTAAATTTTACTGTTAACAGAGACAGATAGACATGTGTGCATCTCGCAAATTTTCAGGTTCTAAATACCAATAAAACCGTTGATTGATATTTTGATATGTACAAATTTAAAAAATAAACTAAGTGTATTATTTTTCATCTTGAAATCCAACCAATTCTAAACGTTTAGCTGGCATCATCATTAACTGCCAACACTTATCAAACATTACTAAAATATTTTTTGTAAAATCTGTCTTGTTGTGATACTCTATCATCTATGCTTTAATTTACTTACCCAGAAATCAATATAAGATAATGATACTCGCAACCTAACGGCAGCAATTTCTTGGTGTGTTTACAATTTGGCACAATTTTTCACAACCACAATTAACAAAATGCAACTTTCAGCCAACTTAACTTTCAACTTTATCATTTCCAGTCTCCAAGATTTTCCAAAGTTACTTTTTACGTGTATCCTTCTATCCTTGCAAAATAAACTACAGGTACTTATGCATTCACCTGTCGATCCCAGTCCCAAGTCACTTCCTCCTGTCACTGACAAAAGCGTTTAACTTGCCTGCTTAACTACTTTACTAACTACAGAAATTATATTTGCAAACTTGTGCAAACACTTGTCCGTCCTACTATGAGTATGTGGATATTTTATTCTGTACATGTGCATTGTGCATAGCAATGTGTGCATATTTCTCTGGCGAGGAACACTTACCGCTACACAGGCAAACCCAATGGTCGTTCTCGTATCAGATGCTATTTTCCTACTGTGCATTTGTACAATGAGTGGAAAACCAATCTTCTACATTGACTTTATGGGAATTGGGATTATGGGAAAAAATGCTCGTTTCAGAAAACATTCAATGCCTGCATGCAACACTCGTAACGCTACACGCTAGACTTATGGTTAGTGCTCAATACTTTTAACTTTTTATTAAAAAAAGAAGAGAGAAATTGTATTTTATGGACTTTCTCCTTCATATATGTGCACTTACGATGAGTGCAGTGCCATTGCACTATGTACTTTCCTTTGGGTTTTCTCTTTTTCTTATTTTTAGTCGTGTTGACACTAGCGTGTACGTTGGTAAATGGTAAGTCCCTTTCTTTGCGTTTGCGATTTTCTTTTAGAAGAGGAACAGGTGAAGAGAAAGAAAGACAAACATGAACCTGAAACCTTTCTTCTGTTGAGAAGATAAAAAGCTAAAAAGAAGAAGCATGTAATATGGCACCTGTGACACACATATGTACAAGTACAAGTGCAGATAATAAAACTTTCAACCGTGTCTCAAGTCTCTGTACAGCTTTTATTCCGGAGCTGGAGTCTCTGGAGAATCCAAGAGAGACTATTGGGGAAAATGAGCTTTTTTTGGAATTTTATTGAGTGTTTTTAAATTGAAAACGTCCCTTTTGATGGCTTATAAAAGGATGACGGCATATTATTCACGATGATGGGTATTTTTTCTAGTTGACAAAAAGGGTAAGCAGAATAATTTTTGGTTGAGTGTCATATTTTTTTCGGAGAGTGTCGGTATATTATGTGCTTTAACAAGCAATTTAACTTTTTATTATTATGATAATGTTGATGATAGCAATTCACGCCAGTCATGTCAAGTCATCATCTACGATGACGATAAATGCTTACCGTTTACCATTGTCGACTGTGCAGTTTTAGAAAATTAGCAAATAAAATTTTAATGTATTTTCATGCTACCATCGTGGCACCACCATAATAATATTTTATAGTTTTACGATAGAACTTGTAATGTAGAAATGAATTTGATATGCTTTTTGCTTCAGAATCTGCTATTCGAGAGCATTCTAAATTCCAAAAAACGCATTCATATATTTAAACTAGCTTTTTGTGGGGAAAAAAGTTTGCTTTTTATTCATGCATATGAACCAGTGGTAAAAAGGTAAAAGTAGAAAAGGCTTTTACTGAAAGACTAATTAAAAATGGATCACGTCTAGTATAATTTATTGATCAATACTTTCTATGCATGAAACGATATAAACATTTCCTTTTACATTTATATATTGTGAATGCGGGGAATAGAAGCTTTTTTTTTTACTAAAATATATAAATATGTATAAAGGGTAAACAAAAAAGTCATTTTTTACCTCAATGGTAGACCTCTGGAACTGGAACTAGATGTTGGAACTGGAACTTTGGAAGATGTGTGTAGAGCGCATCCAAGTTTATTGGAGATTTTAATACAACTTTTTTCTGTTGCCAACTCCAACTTTTTGGCGAAGTAGCTGATATATTGTGTAATTAAGCCGAATAAGGGCAATATGATCCGGGTCTTATTTTTATTATTTATCAAGAAGGATTCGGTTACTTGTATTATCACTTTATATGCAATATATTATTTCGTTTAGTATAGCCCTTTGTGGCAATATCCGATATTATAGGTAGAACTCACTTTCGAATAATTGCACCTTTTGTCTCTGCTCAGACTTACCAAGAAAAAAAATGCTGGTTCGAATAATATTGTGGTTCAGACGGTGTCTGAGGAAGAACTGAAACAATGGCTTCTTTTGTCACAACCTTATATGAATCTGGAGAAAGCGGCTTTTAGAGTTGTTCACTTGTGTAGACGAAATGTAAAATAAAAGTCGGACTTCTTTCACTCACTCACAAGCAGCCTAGCATTTGCTTTGATCATGTCAGCCAAGAACACAAACTTAGGATTCTGTTTCCTTTACAAAGTCTTTCAAATGGGGACAGTTTGATCTTGATGTGCTTTCCATCTTCATTTTTTTCGTGCTGCATCTGCCTCATCTCCTGCCTTGTATTTAGTGTTTATTTATAAACATGCTTTAACTTTCTCCATACATCAGAGAATCAGTCACGTAAAATATAACGCACGCTATGGTTCTGTGTGCATTTTTTCTTTGATCTCATTGTCGGGAATTTTAGCTAGTCAGCTCCTTCTGTCTTTCTTTTCCCAAATGACTTGCTGGATTGACTTTGAAAATGTATTAAAAATTCAGTGTTTGAATATAAAAGCAATAAGAAAAAGGGAATGTATAAAATAAATATTTAGTTGGTGATTATGATTTAAGTTCTAAATGTCATTAGGGCCCTTCATAGCTTTAGATGATTTATGTACTACGTAGCAAATACGCTCAATATTTTCATATTATCAACGATATCCCGTTTTCGGTTAGTGGTTTCCAACAAAATAAATGGTATTCTGACGAACCCTACCAATTTAAGTGAAATTCTTCCTTTTGTCTAAAAGGAAAACACAGCATGAATATACTTACTATACATATTGTAGAATGCGCAAAACATAAAAGGAACGGAAAAAAGAAAAATTTACAACTATGGCAGACCATTAATAATTATTAGCAAATATTGGCATTTTAAAATACATATACATGACTGACTATGGGTATCCACTTTCAAGTTACACGTGAATTCACTTTCTTACTAGAGAATAAACAATTTCAGACAAACAAATAAATATTTTTACTATGTATGCTCATGCTACGTAAATAATATTTCAGTTACACAATTTGTTTACAAAAAAAGAAAGCATAAACTTTCTCCACCTAATACTTAAACCAAGCGCAATTGCACAACAAAACATTCCATTCTCCTATCTCCTATTCTTATAGTTTCGTTTCCTTTTTAGCTTTCCTTTTTCATTCCAGAAACTGATACATAGACAAGCAGTAAATGGTAACGATACTGATTTTGGTAGTTTCCTGACATGTCTTGTAATATGTTTCTTGCTACTTTAGTTGCGTATACACCCACCTATTTTATCATTAAGATACGCCATATTGAATATAGATATATAAAACTTGACAAGTCTCAAGCTCAAGCTATACAACTATTGATATTATCTATAATAAGTTTATTTTATACATTTAGAGCAAACAGAGATAAAAACCGTTATAAGGTGAAAGCAAATAATTTAGTGGAAACTCTTCAGCATTCCATTAAACGTAAAGAATTATTCGATGTTTTGTGTGCATCCCGACATTATGACTACAAGTGTGCATATGATAAGATATGAAATGAACGCGACAAGTGTTTGTCATGAAACATTTTCGATTGCCCATTACTCCATTATCGTTTTACCGTTATACATGGAGTGCTGGAATGCCAAATTATCGGGTATAAAAAACTTGCAAATTTTTGCTTTTATGCTTATTCCATTCCAGATCAAATTTTGATTGATAGATACATATCGCAGTAAACTTTCATGTGCAATGAGTTTTTTTGTATGTATATAAATATTCAAGTGCAAGTAATATTGAATATAGAATATTCTATAAAAAGTGTGGAGTTCTAGTAGCAAACTTTGTCATTATTTCGTTGAAAATACTTTTGAGGGTGATACATAATGATGTTCTAGTTCTAATCTATATATATATTACCAAATTTAATATAGCTTGTCGTTTTACGCTATAAGTCAATAAAAGTATATAGAATTTCAAATATAAATATATTGAATCGATGTCTGCCTTTTATACAAAAGTCCTTGAAATTGACGGTTGTTTATTGATTGAGTTACTGGTAGAACAACTTTATAGAAATTACATAAGCACTTCACGCTTTTGCTTTTGCAGGTTGCTTCAAATTACTCGAATTTTTTCTGTATGCAACGAGAAGTTAGACACATATATTTTTAATTTGCTATTTAATTTTATTGATCTGTTTTATATTGAATGCGTTGCTGTATGTATTGTGGGGTACGACTACGACTATACACATGGTGGACTATGCTGAACGATAAAATATACAAAATATACAGAATTTGCTTTCTACTCTCAATTCTGTTCAAACATTGAAATATGGTAACTTTCCACATGTAAAAAAACCTGTAATAAAAAGCAACAAGTTTTATTAAAAACATTTTTCAATATCTCAATACTCATTTGGAGATTTTAATCTGGGGGCTTCATGGGGTCAAATAAACCTGTACTAATTAAGTAATCTTAATTAAATAGTCCGTTTGTATGTTTAAATTCATCTATTAATTTAATGTAATGTGTATATATTTAGGTAAGCATCTATACTTTTCTTCATGAAATACGATGGCTTAAGTTAGTTATGTAATAATACAGCATAATTATCTTTAAATCGAAATTGATATCAAAATGGTTTAAAGATGTTGTTTTGGGGCAATGCGAATTGTAATATGAAAAGATTTTAAGTTTTTATTTGAACATGCTAGTAGTTTTCGGTTAATCAAATGACAAGTATCTAAAGTATTCTGCGAAACATACATAAATTATATTTTTAAAATAATTTTATTCGCCCATTTGTTTTTACTGTATTGCATTTTTTCATAGATCCAGTATTCAGTCTTAATAAATTATACTTTCACCATGATCTGCTGCGTCGGATTAACGTGTGTTGATATTGTAAGTTTTATGCCGTCATATCCTGAGGAGGATTCTGATCAAAGGTATTTAACAGAACTAACCAAATAAAACATTAAAAGTTAAGTTTTTCTGTATTAAGTTTAACTTCAAAATTTGTACTCAATAAAAGATGTGCAGAACAATCGTGGGCGCGTGGAGGAAATGCATCTAATAGTTCCACTATTCTTGCTAGTATCGGTGCGGATGTGGAATACCTTGGGACAATCGCAGATGATGCATTATTAAGGTATCGGAATATCATCTTATCTAAGCTTGATTTATCGTACATATATTACGAGAACAGTTTGCTTCCCAAGTGTAGAATTGAAAATTGGAATAAGACTACTCTACTACTAAAGCGTACTGTTATTGCAGATTTCAACAGGACGATATGAGCTCATTTGGAATTAAATATGACAGCTGTCCAATAGTAAAATGCGGAAACGGTCCTTTGTCTATTGTAATATGTTCAAAAGAGTCTGGAACTAGAACGATTGTCCATGCAAAGGGAAATCTTCCAGAATTACAGATTGTGGATTTTATCAAACTAAATTTGGATTCATACTCATGGATTCATTTTGAAGTAAGCTTTTACTTCTTTTACCTATGAAAGTATAGGCACTTATTCTGCTCATTGATTTTAAACTTTGGGGATTCTGTTTTTATCATAACGTTCCAGGGCAGAAATGAGCACGTGTTACCGTACATGATGAAACATGTCAAAGAGTATAATGACGTCAATCGTAAATCAATAAAAACCGGCCCTCTGGAATCTGAAAAGTACAAAAACGCGATTCTTCCAATGAGCTTAGAGGCATGTTTATGCAAAAACTATGCACCTACTTTAATGTACACATTTTTAAATAATAAAATATTAGTAGCATCTCCAACAGGTACTTCTGTTGAGTGAGTGCTCTGCTGACGCATCTCATCAACGCTTCAGGCATAATCCAAAAAAGTGAAAGTCTTATACATTTTGTTCATATTATTCTTGAAATCCACAATGAATTTAGCTCGAGCTACCCATAGACAACCTGGATATTATGCTTCCATTAGCTGATGTCGTCATTGTTGGCAAGGACTTTGCTAAGCATTACGGTGCCAAAAATAGTACAGAAGCTGCTGGAATACTGGTGAGAAGAGTGGAACCGGGAACGGTTGTGGTATGTCCTTGGGGCGAAGAAGGAGCTTCATACTGTACTGTAACGGGAAACCTAGATGATGTGGAAATCCACAAACAGAGTCCTTACGTTCCAGCTGAAATCGTCGACTCTTTGGGTGAGTGGCTCTTTTGTCTGAAGAGAATGGAATAATATGTAATTGAAAACTGAAACCGTTATAAAGCAAACGTACACTCAACTGGAATCTAATTTTATTAATATTTTATGCATTCTTTCTTTTGTTGGTTGTATTAAAAATTTATTTTAGGTGCTGGTGACACATTCAATGCTATTGTTGTATACTGTCTTAAAAAAGGTTTAGATGTTGGAGCTGCTGTGGATTATGCATGTCGAATAGCTAGCAAAAAGCTGGAAATGCGAGGGATGAGGGGATTAAAAACATTTCTTCGTGAAATACTGCCAGCTCCCTGAAGTGGTGTATCTAAACTATTTATTATGCTAGAGGAAAAATACAATTTATTGCTGAACAAAATGACATTCAGCTATGACCTATGACGTAAATTGTTTTTTTGAAAGAAAAAATGTCAACCGTATCATCATAAAAAGCAAATCTTTCAGTTTTATTTGAAGAAAATGAATAAACAAGAAAAAGCTTAATAGTACGTACTTAACTGTATTCTAAAAAAGTATGTTTATATATTACATTTAAACAAACAAATATCAGAATTTTTTCACATCATCAAGTATCTAAATCGGGCACGAGTGGGATGGCCGATTGGTAACCCTCGTAGCCACTTTCGAAAACCGCATATTGTAACAGCAAATACAACAATGACAGCTCCGATGACACTGAAAAATAAAATCGTTTATCATTTGATATTTTCAAGAAAATGCACAATGTGCACAATTGATTGTTATACAAAATACCTGATTTTATCCGGCAAGGAGTTTAAAATTATAATTTGCCACATAAACGCAAATATAACCTGAAAATAGATTTTTAAATGCCAAGGAGTAAAATAAAACAAAACTTTTAAGAAATAGCTTCACGCAGTGGGTGGTAACAGCAAAATATGAGTCATTCTATTTATGAGAAAAATAAGCAATAAGAAAGGTTACTTACATCACACGTACGCACTAGGGCTACAGGGCCAGCTTGTTCGGCTTTCATCGCAAGAATAATTGCACACTGCCCAAGAAACGTGAGAAATGCAAGACCTACAATAAGAGACCATTCTTTGCCTCCCACAGGTATCTTAAGTACATCAAATGCCAGGGCGAGAATCACGTTTTCAACTGATCCCCACACGCCAAACATCAGAGTTGTAATCGAGTAGTGAACTTTCCTAATGTACCTAAGTACCGTGAAGGAAACTGAGGCTAAGAGCATACATCCAAGAGCCAGTCCTTAATACCGGTACCGTGAAAGAATTTATAATTTCAGAACATATAAACGCAAAATGTATGGTAAAAAATGGATGCATAAGGTAAAATCGTTGTGCCTCAAAACATAAAATCCTAAAAATGTAGACATATATAATATATACGGGTTTTAAAGTACAATCAGCAGACTCGGAGATATTTTATTTTAAAATATTTATATTAAAATTAAATTTAGTAGTTTATGATTCTAAAATATTTCGACATTTTTCAAGAACGCTTTCTTCAATTATTGAAAACTTGAATCAGATGCAACAATCTAGCATCTACCAACTAGTTTGCTTTCTTTGGCCTTACAAAAAATCATATGAAATCTTGGTGAACAAACTGAAAGCCAATAATTCGTTATTACGCAATAATCAGTAAAGTCATCAGATTTTGTCTGTTTTTGCTAGTTAGGTTGTCCTAATAGGTTTTCTAAGAGTTTGTATGCGTAGCAAAAAGGAAGAATGAAGGAAAACAGTTTGGTTTCTTTTTGGTGGCTTATGCCAATTTGCTTTTAAAATTTACTATACGCTATGTTATATCATTATGTGTTTGTCTGTGTACAGATTTTAAGAACGAGGATGTTTAATGTGGTATACGTTTTTAAAATATGGGATTTCAGGATTATATGTTCTTAGGCAAGGGATTCTTAGGGTGACTCACCTGAACCAATCTAAAAATAAAGAAAAGGTACATTTATCGTTTATATTCAAACCTAAATAAAATGGCGTGGGTGTAGGCACTAAATATATTCCGAGAAAAATTATTAACTTACCAGAGTTTGTGAATCAAAACTGCTGGCTCCGGTTAGCATGGGAGGTCGCGTAATAGCAGCCACTCCAATCAAAGTAAATAAGGATGCAATAATTGTAACCAGTCCACATTTTTCGTTAAGAAATACTTTAGCTAAAAGAGCCACGAAAATGGGCTGCAAAATTTTTTCAGAAATGTTTGTTACTAAAACATTATAAAAGCATCTTTCTATAAATAACATGTTTTTTATAAATTTCATTTTTGCTTACCGTACTACTAGCAATAGTTAATGCATCCCCCATTGATAAATACTTTAATGAGTAAAAGTGCAACAAGAGGGAATTGCAACTTAAAATACTACGCAGCAGCACAAGACCAAACATTCCCAAATTCTTTGTATTCGTCCAGGGCCAAATTCGGTCCAACACTTTCTCGCCAACTTTGCTGAAGTACCTTGTATAAACGACAAGTGGTACCACGGGAATCAATGCTCCTTGAAATCTCCATAAAGCAATGCTGAACGGATGATATCCTTCCAATTTTTTTACGAGTAGTGCGGTTAACGAAAAGATAAGACTGGAGAGAAGTGCTAAAAGCATACCACGATATCTTCTCCATTTTGACCTTTTCTTCTGTACCGGCACTTCCACTACTACAGTAGCTGCTTCAGTCCCTTCCGGTTTTACAGATATCTCCTTAATTTCCTCATCCTCAGAATCACTTTCAGATTCAGAATGATTTGAGTATGGATTGTTTGGATCTTCAACAGGGTTCAAAAATCGGTTCCTTAATCTAGTTTGGGCTCTAACGGCGATAGCCGCCGAACGAAACGTTCTTGGCATATTTTAAAATTGAGAATTAAATATATTTAAAGTAAATAAATTTAATTTCGATGCTATCAACTTCTGTTGCTTGTAATAACTGCAACCTATGCAAGTACAAAACCAATATGAAAGGAAATCTGCTTTGACTAAAGTTAGATCTCTTCAAATAGGCTGCACGACCACACCATGATTTCAAGGTATCTAATTGGATGTAAAATCCAGTGAATCTGGTGGATATTTTTCATTTGACATTGTATGTTTTGTTGGTATCATAAAAGCTTTGCAAAATCATGTCCTGGAAATTGTTGATGCTGCCGTAAGCATGTTAATATTAGCTAAAATGAAAAATAATGGACTATTTATTCAGCTGAGACTGTCTGTTAAAAGGTTCGTGAACAATGGTAATTATCAACGAATTTCTAAAAGGCTGTGATCTCAAACCCAAAAATCTGCTTGAATTTTTCCATTTTTTGCACTTAGTTTGACTATACCACAGGAGTCGATTACTGTAACTAATACTTGCCAGTAACTTTAATATTTGTATACTTAAAATAATGATATAGCAGTCATCATGTCATCATTGTGGAAATACGGATACTACTATTTAATTTTATGTCAACAAAAACTACCGCAGTGTAATGTATGTACTTTGTTGCCAGTAAATCTTCTAAAAATCAAATAAAAATGAAAGTCCAACTCTGCAAACATTTTATTTGATTTTCTTCTAACAGATTACATTCAAGGGTATTAATAACGCTTTGAGTACGGATGACTGTGCAAATCTTACAATTTGTTGTTCAATCAATTTCGCATTTTTTAAATTGCATTTTAAACGCTGCGTTAACACATGGCTATTAATATACGTACAAATTACACATTTTTATGAGCGATTGCATGTTTTCTGGAAACATCAACGATTCTTGGTGTCTCTGTTAAAATATTGATATAATTAAGATTTTTGGGAAATGCTTGAGGTTCTCAGTTCTCATATCTTATTCAAATGATTAAAAATCCGTGTTACATTACATTGCGTCATATCCTAACTCCTACTGTCTCCATTGCTTTAAGGCGCATCACTTTTCAGCTACTAGACGTAAGTAGTTGTTAAACGAATGTTTGTCTTATGATTAGATGATAAAATGGATTGAAATGTGTTTTCCGCGACGTGCGTATAGTTGCGGTAATGTGTTTAAACTTGAGATCTGTATATTCATGATCTTCTAATTAGCGAGTTGCAAGCTGCATGATACAATGTCACGAAAGATTAGATATTTGATATTTCTGTACTTGTGTTTTATTTACAGCGTTTGAACGCTATTTGATTCTAATTCCAGCATGATAAAAATCTTTAAACTTTGTTTAAAATAAACATTGATTATTGGGTGAAAGTGAAATATTGCATTCGTCCAGATTTGAAGAGAATCGAGTCTCCGTACTGAAAAATATTTAAATTAAAAATATAGCTAATTAATAGTATGCATTTCAAGCATCATATTTTATAAAAACAGTGAACCTAGGGTTCATAATGTCAATGTCTAAATGGATAGGCATATGGTTTCTGAAAAAATTGTTGCTTGAAACTATGTATATTATAAATACAATCAGTTTATGCATATTATGTTTTTTCTCTCTCATTCTGTAAAGTTTCATAATCCCCAAACAATAACCTTGAACGCAAAATGATACGCATACGAAAAACAAAGAAGCTGCGCACAAGTTATTTATAAACAGTAAACTTTACAAATAAAAATTGGTGACGAGAATTCTGAGGTGATCAGGGGCAGAGATCGGGATAATGTACACCGCATATCACATGAAACGCCAGATTATCGTCATTGTGTGTCAATTTAGGTTGAGTATTGGATTTCCATGAGGTTTTGCTTCGAACATATTATTAGTAGCATTGTGTATAGCACATTGCACGTATGAATATGTATGTGCAAATTTCTATATTTATATTTGTTAATGCATTATACTTGTACGAATAAAAAACGACAAAATAGAAATGCTACATATTGTACGGAAAACCTATAACGAGATTGTGTTCCTGTGGGCTATAAGTTATGTACATTATCATTTGGCATCAGTTATATCTTATCATTAAGATGAAGTAAAAAGCGATTAAAATCATTATATTACAAGTTTTGGATGAACAATTTTCTACCATCTGTTTGAGTAGAATAGAATGGAAACTTAAAAAGCATTACCAAACGACAAACGAACCTTTGCATTTTTACAACTGACTGTCAGTGACAGACACTCAAGAAGGTAATAAACCAGTTTACTTGAAAAATGCAAGAGGGTATGAAAAAATAATTCGAACCGGACAAACATATGGAATCCAAGAGGTTTCTATTTTTTATTTGCAGATTACTTTCCCAATAAACAATGTTACTTGTTGCATATGTATGTTTTACCCTATTGATCTTAAATTCAATATGATTGAATATAATATGACACTCATAATATATTGTTGCATATGGTCATAATATATATTCCGTAAATACTGAACCACAAAATATTCAGCGGTTTTCGAATGCATTCAAGAGTTACAAAAACACTGGAGGAGACCCACAAAGTTAGACTTCACGGTAGTGAATTAATAACATTTATTTTTACGCCTAAACAAAGAAGTGCAACAGTTGAGCTGCCAGCCTGCAGGCACGTATAGGTTCCATTTCCATTGTGTATTGAAGAAAATGAAGTATTAATAGATGATGTCTCCAAAGGTCTTCTACCCTACTACAACAACAGCTCATGAGTCATCTCACATCTCAATATCCCAAAAACGAACGGGAAACGTAGCAAAGCATAATAGATTTTTTTTATAATAGTGAATAGTACCTAGCTACTGAAGATGAAACGTCTTTGTTCCCCTTTTAATAGACCACTAGTGCTACAACACGTGTTGTAGTCCTAGTGCGCAGTTGCATAATATATACACATGTATTGCATAGCGTATTTAAGTATAGATAAATAAGGTTTGCATCTTTTCGTTTTCTTATGATGCTTAAACAAAATGTTTTCAAAGTGCTCGAGCCATCATGCTTGTAGCCTTGTAAAAAGCGACAATCCAAGTGAAAAGGCATAACAAGATCATTCGTGTTTAGGTTTAGACCTAGAATGATGTGATCTTCAGTAGCAAAAGGATTATTTTTTAACAATTAGTCAATCAACATGTCGTTGATAACTCGATACCAAAATGAAGAAAACTTAAACTTAAAGACTATAAGTGGGTACTTTATAATAAGATAAAGACACAAAGTATATTGTGGTGACTAATCAGTTTAGAATTATACGAATGTTCGCTAGTTTAAAAAATAAAATATTCTGTAATCCGTCTCATGCGAGTGAAAAGGATTTTTACATATATACCTACACTGACCCATTATATGTGCTTTACTTTTTTGGCTACTATACTGACTTACGTATGAAAAATGTATCGTATTACACGACCTATACAACATAAAATAAGAAATAATAAAAAGTTAGTGTTTTCAAGAGGTAAACTCTTCAAAAACAATAATCGCTTTCAGTGATGCCATCATAATAAAATCTTATCTCTTCAATACTTTTATGAGAGCTAGTAGCAAATGTTTTATGTTGGATAATATACACATTTTAAGATAGTGACAACGACAACAACAACGCATTTGTTCATAGCTTGTTAAAGAATGCATCCATAATATGCATATAATCGTACTAAAAAAATATTATCCAGCCCCAACTACCGACTAATTATCAAAACGTGAAAAACTTGATCAAGCAACATGCAAAGTGTAATGCCATGCTATTTATGTACATACAACGCTTTTCGATTCCAAACCAATACATACATTACATTCATGCCTGATTCCACTCTGGTTAAATTTTACTTATTACCGATTTACTAAAAGAGGAAGATGAAGATTGCGTTTCTATTTATGTATGTCCTCAATGCAAACTTTCATTTCTCAGTAAAAAGGGCCACTGGATCATGAATGCATGGCTATTGGAGTAGGAATCAGTGTTGTTTTGATCGCGGTCAGTAGTTTAGACACATACTTGAGTCACAGTCGCAACTATAATGCAGCACAGTTCAGTTCCTCATCATGGCACATCTCTTCAATCTATAGCATTCGTGTTTGTGAACAGTTCTTTAAAAAATTGCACCATTTCAATATTAACGTGAAAATCTATATAAAGTGAAAGTGCATTATAATATTAATATGCTGTATCTGTATGTGATGCTAGCTGTGGAGGCTCGGTGAAGTGGAAGTGACAAATAACTCCATTTCTCTTACTAAAAGTACGGAATAATACTTCAGCAGATTATTAATTTGTGACGATTAATTAATACAGGAACAGGAGAATGAAAACTAAGGTACAGTTTTAATTGCATTTTTGCATGCTAAATTTGTTATGTCCTGTTTTGATGAACTTTTTTACTAGGCTATTTTATACGACATGCTATTACGAGTGTTGCAAATTTTCGTCCTCTCAATGCATACTGCCTGTGATGACGTGAGGAAAATTTTTGCTGGCACGTATTATCTTCATTCTGCGTATCTCAGCAGTGGATCCGATAAGTCTTAAAAAATAACAGATATAGATCGCCACCATCACACTTTGTTAATGTGTACAGGCTTATGCAAAAACACACACATAACAAAATAAAAATTATTTCAGTTTAGTAGAAGTGCACAACAACGATACTAGATACCGAACTGCAGAATTTGCAAGATGCAGAATGCATATCAAACACACAAAAGTGTTATAATGTAATATAAACTTTTATCTTGGTGATAATGAGTTTATGTAATCATCTTTTCAAGCGTTATTGCATTCTCATAAAAAATACATGTCGACACACATAGGTACATATTAAAAGCAGGGAAGTAAAAAGACCCAAACGAATGGGTTTCGGATGCATTATTATTGTCAATTATAAATTATAATGAACATCAGTCCATGTTCGAAAATCCAAGCAAATGAATGAAAGTTTGAAAAAGTATATATTATGCGTTATATAATCATCTTTCATCTGAAAAATTTATAATTTACAGTAGAATTACCAATTACAGAAACAGTAGAAAACGAGTTCTCTTATCAAACAGGAAAACAGGGGCAAAATGATTTCACCATGTGCATCAACGCAAAATCCGTGTGCATCTTTCCCTTATCAGCACAGTAGCATAATAATCTTTTGAACTTGTATCACTTCAACGTTCAAGCTTCAATGCATATTGATATCTTTTTACAATTTTAATGCACATTTCCATTCACCGCATACTGCATCCATAATCAACTCACTCAGAGAACTTCCAGCTCCAGCAGCCACCAACATGCAACATCAAAAGCTAGGTAGATAGCATATATTGCGCAAATATGGAGTTTAGTTTTTTAAGTATGTTAGTTCGAATTAGCATATTTTTCATGTTTCTCTCTCTGTGGTAGGTGGTTGTTGTGATAAGATGGGGACTGGATGCTTTGTTGTTGTATTTACGTTTGTACATTGCTGTCTCTCCAAAACTAAGGCAGAAGACTCGAGTGATAAATCATCCATCATGTTATGCACAATGTTGCACTAGTTGCATACGTTTCTCTCTCTCTAATGCTTGATGTTGGAGAAGTTTAGAATCGTGTCATCTTCAATCTTCATCATGTAGCAATCTCTCTTTTTCTTGATCAAAAATCTCAAACTATGCAAACTAAGCATTTTATACGAAAAAATTTGCATCTTACTAGTTTTTTTCTTCTTGAATTTGGGCAGACATGGGGATAAGCTAATAGCTAATGTTGTTTTTCACATTAATATTTTTAGTACAATTTTTTTTGTCGCCATCATCCATGCTAAAAACTAAAAACCTTACCTACTCAACTTATCTACATATTTCTATTTAATTCATTAATAAGGTATATTTTCCTTTTACATATATACATTTGTTATTTTAAAAAGTATTGCTAACTTTCGCTATATAAACTGCGCATATTATCCATCACATGACAATCTAAATCTGCTCTTCTATGTCATGAAGTAATATACACTTGGCTGCTTATCGGTATCATTTACCAACAACATGGTACTATTTATTCTGTATTTTGTTTCCCCGCCGTGTCAATGTTTTAATCTCATTCAACGACCTTTATGGTACTTATAATTTTTAGTTTTTTTTTATTTTATTGAGCACTTTGTTTACAGCATAGTTCTGGGTTAATTGCTTTAGCTAATATTTTGGCAGTGATACGCACAATTAACATTAAATTCTCTAGTAAACACTAAATCATTGTGTATACTGGATAGGTAGTATGATTATCCCGGTATAATACACAGTATATGTTGTATGTGGATAAATTAAATGACTAGTCATTGGCTATTTTGTTTGAGGTAGAAATCTAAATAGATCTTCGCACTTTGAATGGTGGTTGTTTGTGTACTTGGTCTGGCACTGCAAATAATACCATTGTGCTAAGCGAAAAACAAAGTGTCAACTCTAGAGTAAAACTATACATGGTTGGCAGTTGGCAGTAAAATCTGACTATGCATTTTATAAAATTATGACTTAATTTGAAAACTTCGATTTTTTACCACATCTGACAAAATCAGACATGATCAGACTGACCAACTATCAACTACTTCTAATTAATTTAACAAGTGATTTAAATGATAGTACTGTCAGGTTTCACACAAAATTATGCACATGCAATCAACAGACAGTCTGCCGATTTTTTAAGAGTAAAACGATGTTTCATGTTTAAAAAAATATGTCTAGAATTTATTTATTTATTTGGATTCTAAGTCGTTAAATATGAATATATTTTTATTGTTTACAGAATTTGACACTGAACGGTTAACGGTAAACTTAAGGATTGAATACAGCTTTTAAAAATAAACCATACACACAAGTAGAAGATGAATCGGATCCAGCAAAAAGTCGGATCTCCGCCTTTGAACTGGGACAGCATCAACGATTACGGATATGACTGGGGTGCGGTACCAAATGTACTCTTGTACATTGACAACTCAAATATTTTTGAAAGTGCGAAGAAATATTCTGGCCACAAGAAAGGTTATCGTAATGGGATTCCAGACGTTGCCTGTCGAATTGATATCGGCAAACTAATTTCAAAGGCAGTTGGAAATCGAGTATTACTATTTGGAAAATTATATGGATCCGAACCCCCAGCATTGGATTCCGGTAAGTATATAATACATTACTATAATTAAAAATTATTTGTCAGTTGTCGAGTTGTCAGTTACTTTTTCTCTTAATTTTGTGAAGGAATGTATTATTAGATAGATTTAATTTTTTTATTGTTGTTTTTTTAAATCGATTGCAGTATGGGAAGCTATTCGTAGAAAACAAGTTCAGGTTGAAACGTTCCAGCGCTCAAAATGGACACTAAAAGAAAAGGAATGCGATGCATCACTTACAGCGGACGCAGTTGAAGATCTTATTGTGGAAAAGGAAAAAGCTGGAGTGAATCGTACTTTAGTTTTATTTTCTGGAGATCGAGATCTATTTCGTGTTGTGGATAAAGCCATTAAATTTGGTTATCGTGTTGAAATTTGGTCATTTAAAAGCTCTATTAACAAAACAGTAATTCGTTTGGCTCAAGAAATACCAGAAAAAGTTATAATTAATAATATAGATGACATATTTGATGAGATTACTTACACTAAAGTAGTTTGGGGTGATCAGAAAATTCCTCGAGAAAGGAGCTTAGTAGCATAGTAAGTGTCAGTTACCTTAAATAAATTTATAAATAGGCCAAATTTTAAAAACGCCAGAATGATATATAAGTATAAAGTGTAAGCATTTAAATTGTATTTTGTGAATTTTTATTACTTTCTCGGTATAGCATTACATTACCTGTGGACTGTGACAAAAGGCAACTTTTGAGAACATTTGTAGCAAAGGCAGGGAATATTTTTCAGTTACCAATGATGGGAAAATATATGAACAATTACGAGAACATCTTATTAGTTCCATGTATTAAAGAACATTATACTCCGCCCGTTGCCCGATGTAAATCCAGAAGTGAGCAAGTTACTGTTCGTATGTATGATTTTTACACGTAAGTACTTAAAGTGTCTCAAGTGTCTTTTTTATGAAACCCAAGTAGTCAAAATTTAATAGTGATATGAATTTAATATGTGATATTATGAATCCGTTACAGTCACATTCAACCTTGGATTCATGTATTGCAAGAACACTTTCAAGACTTTTGTGCGGAAATAATAACTTGGAACCAGTTTCTATTCAACCGTAAATCATCAGAGAGTCCAGAGATTTTATCGTCCACTCGTTTTCAACTCCTGCAAAATAGCGATGATGATGACCAAGAAGATTTGGAATCTGGAATACATACTATATCAGACAACGACTCTGAGGATTCAGACTGTATTGATTTTTTCGACGCTCATCATGAAATTATCAGTGATGCTGATGATGACTTTGTTCCATTGGTTCGTAAAGTAACTAAAGCAAAGCGTAATATTTACAGCGACATGTGTATTCATAAATTTTGGTGTACTAACGGCATGAACTGTTCCTACAAACACACTGACCAGCAACGTGAATATTTTAAAATTCATACTAATACTAAACTCAGAAGATACTACAAAATTAGGGCATGTTATCATAACGTCTGCCAGTATACTGATAAACCTTATTTGTGCCCATATGCTCACAATTTGGCAGAGTCACGTTGCTTATGCTGTCAAGGGAAGGGGAACGGAATTCACTGGATGTATCAGTGCCCACTTAACACCCAGATTGATCCACCACAACATAAACACTGAGATTAAATATTCGACGGAAGACATTTTAATTATTACTTTTATTTGTCTCTATTATGTATGTACATTGCGCGTACAAATTACTTTTATACTCTTTTTCTTTTCCTTATTTTATTGTAAAAACATTATAATAATAAGTATGTGTGGGTGAAAGAATATATTTTAAAAGCCGTTACTGTCTCGTTGCTGTAAGAAGTGAGTATATTGTAACAAATCAAGTAGAAGGTGATTTACGAATTCAAATATAAGTATAAACTTTGTAGTAGGTATATTGAAAATCCACAGCATTTTAAAATA
>JAQFYG010000192.1:0-41625 GCA_034694325.1 Entomobrya corticalis | reverse complement strand
TGGTCTGCGGGCAATGTGATTTGCAGGCAAAATGTACAGTGCAGGCAAAGTGGTTTGCAAGCTAAGGGCCTAGACCCGTCCTCGTAGTCGTCATGTCATGATACCACCTGCTAGTTTTACTCAAGAAGTGAAGACGAAGGAGGACCAAGTTGTTGCATGCACCACCATCATCATCAACAACATCTCCTTCTCAAGTCAGAGTCAGAAAGGGAGTAGTAGTAGTAAGTAGTAAAGTACATACGCAAAAAGTACATTGTTACGCAGATTTTTACGTTATATGACGCCAAGTATGAGAGAAGAAGGCAAAATGTGATTCTTCTTTCTAGCCTAGTCTTATAGTCTTGTTCCGTCTTCTTTTCTTTCAGGCACACAGACAGGGAAATAAGAAAAGAATATTATGAGGTGTTTGAGTACAATAAAGTTTTCTTGTAAAAAGGGAACGTGTGAGTGAGTATGTTGGAGGAATGCATGCATGGATAGATATTGTGGGGATGTTGATGATGCCGAAAGAATCGGTTTTTGCTTGAAGGAATCGTTTTTAAAGTGGAGAAGCACAAGTGGTAGCAGCCAGGCAACAAAGAACATGAGCAAACATACAAAAGAGTAGAAAGAAGGGAAAAAGAGAATGAGTTTACATTAACACTGTGCGATAATAGCCTGGCAGGCCTTCTTGTCCCGTCCCCGAAAAATGTAGTCATTCCTTTTCTTCTTCCCTTACAAACATGCATACATTATGTCTTGTCACACGGTTTATATTACGAGCTCGATGATGATGATCATGATGGTTCCTTGTTCCTTCCGCCTTTTTCTTGTTAAAAGAAGGCTGAACATTTAGCTGAAGAGCGTGTGAACTTTTCAGTGTCTTGAAACCCCTTTCTCGTTGATTGCTTTTAAGAGAGATGTAGTATATGGTTTTTTTCTAGTGAAATGAATGGATTGAATTTTTTACCCGGTTCGTGGAATGCATGGAAACATGACCAAGCAGTACTCATGCAAGAAAGACTTGGAATTTTGCAAATTTTCCAAAAAAAATATTATGTTTTCCACTGAAGTCCAAGGCTGAAGGCATTCTTGTGAAATAATTTAGTGAAAAAATGTCAATGCATAACAATATGTATGTAAGCTACCACCTCGCGTTTGTTATGTTATAATACAGTGCTAATGAATCTCTCCGCGTTTTCCTCGGCACTATTCGGTACATTTACTATACAGGGTGGTGGCACAACTTACAAACAGAAGAGCATTCTTTTCCCGGGAACAACTGTTGTTGTTGTAAGTTGTGACTCTTTCTCTCTCCCTCTCTCTCCCTCTCTCTCTCTCTCTTTCTCTTTTTCTCTTTCGTTTCACAGTTCACACAAGAAGTAGTAAAACTTAAGACGGTTCAAGGATGGCCATACCTATGTGTCTTTTATGATTTTTAGGAAGGGAAACTTTTCGGGATGAAAGAAAACGTCTGTGAGAACGTATACATCGATATCAGTATAATATGAACGTTCCCTGTGAACGAGATGTTGTACTGCATCATTGATAAACTGCACACATACACACAGCATGTCAAATAAATATATATCTGTACATTTTTAAATTTTTTGGTCCGCTGCTTTCTACGTTATGTGCTCTACTCAAAGAGAATTTTACACGAAACCAGGAAGAAACAACAAAGATTTTCTTCCAAGAAAAGCAAAAGAAAAGAGCATTATTGGCTGAATAAGGAAAAAAGGAGGATAAGGGAGTCTCGTTCTCTCACGTGTTCACTCTAAAGTGTAAGCAAACAGAGAGCAATATAGATGTATAAAATGTACAGAGAGCAAAGGCAAATACACAAAAGGAGAAAAAATAAGTAAAACGTTGATGGTGGTACTCTAGAGTATACGTACATCTTATGCATATGGATGGAATAAGAATAAAAGGAAGAGTCTTAACACAAAACAGCTAGAATAAGAATTCAAATCCTGTCAGAAAAAAAAGAATAAAATACTGCTGCTGGCTGGTTGGCTAACGATAAGTGATCCGTAAGTACTTCATGTTTGAGTATTTGAGTATGAGCTTTAAGTAAGTTAAAGTGTTATGCAAGTGAAGTCTGCATGAATATACATACCTATTACTTATTTATATTTCTTCTCATATCTATAAATTTTTATAGAAAAAATCATATTCATTTTTATAGGACCTGATGGTGAAAAAGCATATATGTTTGTCATGATATTATGATAGGATCGTATAAAGCACCATTATTATTGCATAATGTTCGTTTGGCCATTCTGAGAGCAAAAAAATATATTTACTCTTAAGCCATTTTCAGGGGTTTTGCATGTATTTGGATGCGAGCAGAGTAAGAAAATGAATGTACCTACAAAATATGAAAATATAAAGGAAGAGATGAATGGAAGAATGTACGGACGTACAAAAAGGCATAAGAAAAAGAGGCATGTTATTACTTCTACTTTTTCATGTAATAAAAGTGCAACCAAGAAGAAAGCCAGATTCGCATTAGATTTATCTCAATACCCCAGTCCACTCACCAAAGAGCCAGCCACACACATACACCAATAACCTACTGTAGTCCAGCAGCAGCAAGTTGAGTTTCCTTCGATGTATGCCAATATTGTAGTAAAAAAGAGAGAGCCAAGCAACAGCATTTTTTATCGACATCGTCGTCGTCAAAATAAAAACATGCAAACAACACAGGATCGTGTAGAACATTCATCGTCTCATGTTTTGTTATTCTCTTGATGACGATATATAAGACGATAAGTGTCCACTAAACAAGAATGAATACAGTAAAACAAACGAAATCATTTTATCTGCGAAAATTTCTGCTCTCTTTCAGCATGTCTGTTAGTCTTACATTATACCTATTATATAGTAAAATACAAAATGCCCATAATGATAATAGAAAGAGTGCAAGAAAGCAACCTTGTGCTGTTTCACTATCCCATGATTACCATTTATTTTGTACTTAAAAGGATGACAAGTGGAAACATGAGTTTCCTTGTAAAACAAAAAGAAACAGAAGAATAAAAAAGCCAGACAGAGGAACCAGCAATCGTCGTCTTATCAGTTTGTTTTTCTTAGTATTCAGAATATTATATTTATTACTATCCAGTTCCTGTGGGTCACAAATCTCTGAAACACAAAAAAATAAATATAAATAAAACAACCGACCATTATACGGCTCGAGTGAATGGCCAAGAGAGAAAGAGTAGGTACATTCCCTCATGTTGTTGTTCATTCCATCATCCATCCATTTCACTACAGGCAATACATTACAATGATGTGCAACAAGGCAACAAGAAGGACAAAAAATTATGGGGAATCTACAATCATAATAATAATAATGTATGCATGGATGGCTTTCTGTTCAGTTGAACGCACAGAAAGTAGTTTTTATTATTCCTTATACAATACCCAGCAGCACTGTTGCTGTTTTTGACCAAGCAGAGCAGAAGAACGAGAATCGGAGGAGAGAAAAAAAATCTCGGATATTTTACAGAATATTTATTATAGAAAACATGTATTATGATATGTTATATGTTGTGATGACGGAGATGGAGAGGAAAGCAAGAAAGACCAAACCAGGAAGAAAGAAAGACCACTAGTGGTACTCCAAACTACAAAAACTCTCTTTCTTTCTCTTTTCAGCTCATTTTTTTCTTAAAAAGTTTGAGTCCTTTGTTTGCTCAGTTCGCTTGGGACTGTCGTCGATGTATGCATGCATCTATGAATCTGTAGTCCAGCAATGGCTAGCCAGCCCAGAAAACCATTTGTAAACGAACAGCCCATGGGAGACTAAGAGGAAGGCGACCAAAACCAATGCATTGCATGGGCGCAGCAGAGCAGTGTAAAAAAGTAATCTTTTCCCGTTTTTTGTCAAAGACCCTTCTCCACACACACGAAAAAGGCGATATATAATACGTATGTGCATAACCCAATACTCATGTGAGGATGATGATGATGATAATGGAGTAAATGGAGTATGAGTTAAGTACACTATACCTACCACTTCTTCTCCTCCTTCACCACCTACCATTTCCATTTCTACTGCTGCGATCGTTTTCTCTTCTACCACTCCATTCCTGGTTCAATGCTCATGCTTCCATTATGATTGCCAATAATAGGAATATAACAGTCACAGATCACATATCGACATATTGTAATGTCTCCCACGGTACAACGATAACACACATACGCATAAGGATTGCATTTTACTCCCTTCCACACCACCACCACCATTGTCCCAGCAACTCCCAAAAGAGCTCTGGCTCTAGTCGACGAGGGTGAGGAGGAATATGGAATAATGGCATGTTGTTGTTACAATGCAATGCTTGTGCAGCATTTGCCACCGACATCATCATAATAATACATATATACACAAATGCAAACGTACGTCTGTAATAGCCAGCGTTTTATTTTGTTGTTCTGTTCTCCCGGTGAATTGAATTTAGAAAGGGACACACGTACGTAAGTATTACGTGTGTACTGAGAGAGTTGAGAAAAAATAGATGACGGCGACCAAACCAAACGCAAACCAAGATCGAATAAAAGTAGGATATAGTGGAAGAGGACAACAACGACAACAAAAACGGATTTTCACTCATCATTTCTTTCTCTCTCCCTCTTTCTCTTATCCTGGGAGTTGTACAAGAAGAGTTTACAAGAGAATGTACACTAGCATTACTGATGTTTCACTTCCACCTTGTTTGTCTCTTTTCCTTCTCGAGGCTGGAAAGACAGGGGAAAAGGTATAAATAAATGTTAAATACGGCAGCAGTGGCAGCATGTAAAAACGTTAAAAATAGTTTGGTTTCACTTCAGAGGGAAAAAAGGAAGGAGAAAGGAAAAGAGGAAGAAGGGGAAATCATCAAACAAGTTGAGTTGATGGAATAGAGAAATGTAATACCTAGTAGGTAGTCTATTGTTAATACCACTGCCGCTGATTGATTTTACCCATCCAGTTCTTTACAGTTTTTGTCTCCCCATCTCTTCCAGTACATATTTCCCAGGAAAAGTAAACATTACACATTTATGTATGAATACACACTTACACAGGCTTTTTTACATCAAAGCATCAAATCTACACAACTCGTTCATAATTATATATTGAGCATTTTATGTTTGTTAAAATATGACATAATACACATGAATAATATGCTCTTGAAAATTATAACAATAAGCGAGGGCAAACATACAACGTTTAGAGCAAACAGATAGGAAATGAAATCAGTTATACAGAAGCAATACAATGTTTGTCATGTCACCATTCGTAAATAATGTACAGCATAATGATAATTATAATGCGAATGTCACAGAGTAGTTCATTCTGCCCCAACATCAACTTGAAGATACAACGATATAAGCAGCGTTATTTCATTTCCTCCGCAAAAAGAAACTAATGCAAAAAGTAATGACTATGCGTCGTAGAGAACAAATATCTCTTCTTCACATGGCATTTACATTCAAATATAAAATTCAACTGCAACATATTTTTTGTTGGTGTGGCAGGTAGGGAATCAATTTGGAGGATATTTTAAAACGACTACGTTATTCACTATTTTTATGTTATTTCTCTTGGCCGATCATCATTCTTCATTTTTTAACGATACAAAAGAAATAAAAAACGCATGCAAAACAGCAAAGAAAAAGTGAATAAGATACAGGCAGGGCAAGAAAAATAACAGTAATAGTGCAAAAGGAGGAAGCTTCTGCTCTGGCTCTGGCTCGAGAGCTATGCATGTTCGCAGAGTTGTTTTTCAATTCATGTTTTGCACACAAAAAAATCGAGAGACTCCTTTTTGACCAAATACCAAGCCAATACACATACCACAAAGGAGAGAGAAATGAATGCAATGCACATCGATAAATCTGAGTGTGTGTGAGTGAATGTGAATCACCACCACCACTAGCACCATCATTCAATCCATCCATCGTCGCTGCTTGTTATTGTGCAGGACCAGCACACAGTTTTTTAAGAGCTCCTGTCAGCTCTCTAGAATGTGTCATCCATCAAGCAAAGCACACAACAGCTAAACTAAATATACAACACAAACGACGGCGACGTGACGAATGAATGAGAATTGGGAGCTATAGATATACAAGCTGCGAAAGAAGACGGCCAAAAGTGTTCTATCTTCTTCTTTTTTAAATGTTATTTGCAGAAAATGAAGAAAAAAGCAAATACTGCAGTAGTAGTAGCAGCAGCAAACGCAACGGCAGTTTATATTCTAATTTTGACATACCAAATATTATTTTATAGGTGTAGTGTGTATCTTTTTTATGTGTGTCGGCACAGCTATGTAACGTAACTAGGTATGCAGTATTTCAAATCAATTCAACTCGTCTTTTGCTCATGACTTGTCTTGTGGCATAGCCTCTGGCTGGTTACCACCACTGATTATCATCACATATTCAACAAAACTATGTAATATTCATATTACCTTAACAACGATGATGATGGACATGCTGATTATTCATTATTAGTAATAAATGAGAAAGGAATCATCTCAAATTTCAATAAAAAAATGAATTTACAGTGAAGGAGTCATGAATTATCGTCATTATCACTTCATGCAAAAACTGTATTTATACTAGATAGTATATTTACATATTAGTGCTATTTATGAATGCATCATTTATATTTTACTCAATGAACAGAAAAAGAAACAGAAAGAAAGGGAATTAAATATATTTGGATTTTAAAATTGATCACAATTTTTCATCGAGCGTAAAGTTTCAAAAAAGATTCCCAGTCCAAATATTTTAAGACTAGTAACGAACGAGTTTGTTCCATGAAAAAAGTTTATAGGTAAGTTGCTCAGAAATACACAATATCATGTAAATCTTTATCTGTAAATCTATGAAACTCCAATTATTTTTATATCCGAAAGTATATCGACGAAGGCTCGGTCATTAAAACAAATTTTGCGGTATTCTTATGTGGCGATTTTTTAGTTGAACCTCATCATGATCGTATTATCATGCCGAGTTGAATAATAGGGAAAAATGTAATACGCAACACATTTTTTCTTTGGTTATGTTTTTTGGATGTCGTGAATCGTGCATCCCATTTATCATTCAAAATAAGCAGCATCATAGCAGCACAAGATTATACATATTTTACTTGTGACATACTACTATGTAATATTATTAGGACTATGTCGATGATGATGACACATTTGCGATTTTATACAGCCGTGAGAATACCAAATTACGACACACATGATGCTTTTTATCAGCAGCAGCTGCCGATTATGAGAACCTATTACGGCAAAATTCCGTACGATGACTGACTGTGACTGGTGTCATGTAAGTAAAGTGAGTCCTGCCTGAGGAAAAGGGTTGCTCATTCTTCAGCTATGGATATATGGATTGAATCGACAACTCCACTAACTAAGACGAGATGGAAAGGATGCATAAAAAATGCAGATACTTTTTTGTCGTTTGAGTGCGTGAATTTGTAAGAAAAAATGCGATGTCTACGAGAATTTGATGGTTACATAAGCATGCTATTTTTTGAGAACCTTTTGTGCTCGAAGTGAAGCCTATGATTTTGATGGTATTTACACTGAAATCAGCAACCCTGTCTGGCAAGTGGCAAGCAACAAATATGGGTATATTTTATACAAATAAATCTGTTAGACGGTACTTGGACATGTAGTCGTAGCGAAAAAACTGAGATTGTTGAGACTCGCACAATTTTCTCTTTACCAGCAGAAGAGGCATTATCGTAAATGCTGATGTAATGATGTTGTTGGTGGTGAATCGAATGGGAACGGGAAGAGCAAAAAGGATGCAGTATATCGATACAGGTAGTAGAAAAGTAGGGGTATTATTATGGAAGCGTGGATTTTCTAGATTGCTTTACTTAACATTTTACAACGACTTTGCATAGACAACTAGAGCCAGAAAGACTTTCCAACGACAATGAGAAGTTGTGTGTAAGTGAAGCCTCTAACAAAGCAACGACAACATAAAACCCCCTTTTTACGTTATTTCTTGTGTGTTGTTGGCGAATGCATAATAAGTATATAATCAGCTCAATATGGGAAAGTTCACCCGCAACGTTGTCATTTCATGCTGTCGTTATTGATTCTTTAGAAATACGTGACATTACGTTATTTTGGAGGCCCGTAAAAGTTTTTCTCTTAACCCAGCAGAAATGACTGACGGTTTTCTGTAGAATATCTGTAACGTCGTCCTATGGACATGCTACATAAATGCATACATGACAAATCTTTCCTTCCTTCTTTGAGCTTCTCAACAAACAAACCGCCTGTTTACATATTATTTCACTTACTTTTCTGTAAATCCAACGCTGAACGAATTACAAAAACTTTTTGTTTAGGAAAACGCCATGCTCACCATTTGAGGGATCAACAAGGCCAATTCATCATCACCTCTGTTTTGCTGACAAGCCAGAATAAGAAAGGCAAATGGACAAGCAAAGAGAAATAAAACTCAATGTAAAACTACTAAAACCTACCACCTACCTCTGTCATGTCCTTTATTTAATGGAATATTATTTCATGCACAAAGGTAAACAAATGTTTGTAGAAGGGAACAGTCACCTTTTTACTCTCCGAGTGTTACCAATAATGTCATCATGATAGGCCATGTTGCAATAATTTAATAATAATATTATATGCATATTTTTCGTGTCTAAAACTCAAGTGATCCTCCCTCGCCTTGTAGACATTTCATCTCATAAACAACCACTGCCACTACTTTCTTTTCCTGCGAGAAGCATACAAGAACATGAACAGCAAGAGCAATACCATTTTGAGCAGTGGGTGCGTGCATTTGTGCGTTATGAGTTGAAATGCATCAAGCTCCCACTTTTACTTCCCATTCACACTCCATCCATTACCAAGTCTACTACGCACTAGTACGCAGTTTTGTGCGTTCTCCTGCTGTTGCTTTCCCTTCCACCCATGTGCATTATTGCATTATATGGAAGCAGTGGTGGTGGGTGCTCCATTTTTTGTTTAAACGTAACTTATGATGATCATGTTGGTATGGTGGTAGTGGGAGTTGGTGTACATACTTGCATTTGCTCATTATTTGATAAATATGTATACGGACTACAGACTTGCTTGCATACATTTCGTACATGACAAAGGTAAATAAAATGGGCACATGCATGTTATGATTATGATGACGGCACACGATACACATACAAAACTGAATGCTCACTTCTTCTTCGGTGTTTCAGTCAGGTTTCCTGTCCGTTCCTGCAACGTGAAGGTAGGTACTATGTTGAATCAAGTAAATACGCTGCATACAATCTGCTCAGCAAACAACATCAACAACGCACGCACATCATCATCATTCCTGCATGATGACGACGATCATTATGATGAGCGTCTTCAGTCTTCGTCAACACAAGCGAGCAACCAGAGAACCTGCACCAGCGAGCTTGTTGTGTGTTTGTTTGTGCTAACTAACCACGAAAGCTTTTAAAGTTTCCGTATCTAACAATAAGCATGCCCAAGAATGATGATACCCTATTGTTGAATCTCATATGCAAGGCTATATGCAAAGTAAAAACGTGCAAATAAACTGTACATCTAAAACTATATTATAAGGTACAAATCATATAATTTCGCCTGTTTCATCACTGTCTTCATGTCCTCTTAATCTTCATATAAAGTGATATTCTCTCATCATCTCATCCATCTCCTCTCCTCAAGAAGGAAGATACTACTCTAAAATACCGTGTATATTTTATTGATCAAAGTGAGAGAGAGAGAGAAAAAAAGAAAGAGAATAAATATCAGTGAATGCATCATGTAAAACGACTAATAAGGATGATGAAGTAGCAAAGTAAGTGTAAAAAGTATGCACTTACGATTATGATTTTATATTACTGGGTAGATAGGTATAATATGGAAGATGAGAGAATGGAAAGGGTTGCTCTCTACTCGTTTTGTTATTGCTAAAAGTTTTGAGCTTGGGCTTGAGTTCTATCCTCTCTTTTACTGGTTTTGGTTTTTTGGATTGTTCAAGTTATTCTTCGAGGAAGAGAGACAAGAGAAGAATGCTCTTGCTGCATGTGTGAGGATATAGATGAGAGTGTGTGTGCGTACAAAATAGCATGAGCATGAGAAATAAGAGAACAAGACAAGAAGACAAGCTCTAGCAGTGCAAGTTGAAGAGTAGTGATCCATAATCCATACTGTTGCTCCTCTCTCAATAATCTATCTTTTGTTGTTTGTTGTTGTTGTCGTCGTCGTCGTTCTTGTGTACTGTAGTCGGGAATTGTTAGTAGTCAATAGTCAAGCAGGAGGATGAAGCTAACTAAACTTTCAAAGCTCTGCCGACCACATAGCAAAAAATATAAACCTATGCCTATTTTTGTTATATGATTCATATTATATTTGAGAGACTTTTGTACAAACACACAGAAGAACATAACAGACAGACAGAAACTTTTGTACACAAAAGCTCTCTTCTCTCCCTGTGTGCATGTGCAATGCGTACTAGTATGCTTACATTATGATTATATGCTCAATGTTCACACTAACTAACTAGTTTTTATGCTCTTCTTTCCGAGAAGAGTAAGGGATAATATTGTCATGAGTCGGTAAGGTGGTGGTGCTCAAAGTGATATGATATTCAGGCAGTGTGCTGCTCATAGATGTAGAAGATAGAAAAGAGGTACGTAAACGTAATACTAGCTGAGTGTGAAATACATGGAATTAAAGAAATCCAAGAAAAAACCCTACACTTATTTAGCTTGTGCAATAAAGATACAAACAGAAGAGTGGCAGAGAGGACTGAGAGAATAATATTATATTGTGGAGTGAGGACATGAATTCATGAAGGGATTTTTATATGTATGTACCTATACATCTATGCATGACTACAATACAACTAGCAATGCACGTTCCATGTGTATTTTTATGAGCGCAAGTAGTGAGTATTGATGTGACCAAAGTTTCTTTGCTACAGTAATCCGGCTTTTAAAAAAGTAACTAATAATGACTTGGTCAATAGGGTGTACAAAGGTACCAAAATGTGATGAAACAATATAAAAACATAAATTTTAAGGTAACAATGATGACGTCATATTCTTATTTCTGTAGGCAAAAATAAAATATTTCCCTCGTGCATTTAAGGTACAAAATTTTCTTGTTCAGCGTCAAGTCCTGGTAGACTGACAGAAAAACAAGGTTAAACTTACATCTTCACTACTGGTTACTTGCAAAGTTCCTTCATTCCATTGCAAGATTGAAGTAGAGATGCACTTTGTTCTAAGCATGTATATCGCTGGCTTGCATAGTCACTCGCTGTATGCACATTATTAAGGATAATATAAAAAGGTACAAAACAAATACAAGATGAATAAATAATATATATTGGTTACCTTTGTGCATTGTTACGCATTACGAACAAACTATCGCTTGCGATCTGAATGAGATATACCGACATAAGTACCAGTGGTCTAATCGAATGTCCTTTAAATTCATAAGACAAGATAATATAGGATGAATTTGGACCAGGACACATAGAAAAGAACATTATTATTATTATTATCATTATTTAGTGAGTACGTGAGAGGAGGAAATATATATTGTCATAGCAGTAGTGAGAGGAGAATATTTTCATTTCATGCACAAACGCCATATATACCTACATGGAGAACAGATAGATGAATGAATAGATAGAAAATATAGGGATCCAAAAGAGAACTACCCTTTACTTTTCTACCATTTGAGAGGAGGCAAAATAGGAGGAGGATGACGACGATCACGACGACGATGATGATGGCAATGGCAACATTACACAAGCAAGCAGAGCAGAATAAGACGAAGAAGGAAACTACTTTGAACTGTTGTTGCTTGCGAGAAACCAATGCAATGTTCCTATGTGGTGTAAAGGCAGCCAGCAGCGCAGGGATGAGATGTCGAGAGCTATGAGTTTAGCAGGAGCAAACAGAGATGAAGGAATACATAGAAGTAGATGCATGCATGGCAATGGCAAGTTTTTTCAAGTCGAGAAAAAGGAAGGTGTACTAAAGTAACTAACTATAAAATATACCTACCTACCTAAAAGAGTCGTCTAAAGTGGTAGTAAGATTTAAAGATTTATACTCATACCTACCTAAAATACAAACTAATACTACCTATACCTCTATCCTATCTAACTCTAACTAAACTCATATTATTCAGACTTATTCACAAAGAGCGTCAACCAACAGAGATCTCTACTAGAAAAACGATTTCGAATAAGAAAGGTGTATGCACATATATACCTACTACATACTATTGCATGTACACATAGTAGCAGCAGCGCGACACTTCCTTCCCCCGAATGATGAAAGACACATCCAATTCTATTGCTATAAAATCTAAAAAAATCATAAGATACAAAAGTATAATACCTATATATTTATATCTCTATAGAGTAACTCCATGACCCCATGAAGTTGCTCAAATTGAAATAGGAGGTTTTCAAAGCATAAATTTCAAAATTATGAGCATAGTTCCCAATCGGAAACAGGTCATATTTGGACATGGCTTTACTTCCGCAGAGGTATTCCTCTAAGAAAAATTTTTATTTTATTTTTTTCCGTAGAAAAATTTTGACATTTTTGAAATACATATTTAGAATCTACTCACAGTTAGGGCCAATGCTGTAATCAGGTTGCAAAATTAAAAACACCTTCCAGATAATCCCTATGAGAGCAATGTGCGCACCAAATTTCAACCGGCTGCGTCCAATGCTTCGGAATTAAAATGCTTTCTAGATTTAGCCTGCTTCCTACAAAATAATAATATGCCCATAATTTTGAATCTTTGTTCTACCTCAATTTTATTTTGAACAAACTACATGATAAAAACAATATTGAATCTTTGGTCCCAAATATTCCTGATAACTCATGGAGTTACTCAATAATATTATATGCATTTAAAAAATATTTATTCCTATCATCATCATCAGCCTGATCGTGATCCGAAAGAAGCAGAGATGATATTGCTACACACACACACCACCACCACCACCACCATCAATAGCAAAGCTTTAACAGGGTGATAGTTTCTGTTCTAATATAAACAGTATGCTATGGAGTTACTGTATATATTTTTTCAGTTACTACCACCATCACCAGTGTACTACCACCATTCTCTTCTTTCTGGTTACAGGATAGTGTAGCCAGCAAATTTACGAAGGAAAACCATCGCTGCTCCTTCTTCTTTGCTCGCAACGCAACACAACATGAAATTATTAAAAAAGCTGTAGACGAGAACAAGCATTAGGAGGCGAATATGCGAGCAGAGTGGAATATTTTTAAAGCCAAACTCTCTACAGGATTTTTATTATTTTGTACTTTTTAACTATTATAATTATTTACTAGTAAATATTTTACAGTAAGAAGAAAGGGTTAAAAATAATAATTGTAATGAAAGATTATAATGATAACTAGCAGTGGTTGTAGGACTTGTAGTTATTGTGGAAACGAAGGATCCTCTCAGCTAGTATGCTGCTGGTGGTGCAACTACTACTACGACAACAAGAGACTATCACCATCAGGGCTGTTGGTGGTGTATTGCTCCTTCAAAAATAATATAATCATCATTAAAAATCGACATTCACTTTTTTCAAGTGGATTTTTAGGAGTTGTAGAGTGTGACGAATTGGCAGTTTAAAAGGTTGAAGAGTAGAAAATCTAAATAGTTATTAGTTTATTAGTTGTTTGTGCGGAGAAGGAATAAGGAATGGGGTGATGATGGATATTAATACGGTTTGGTTGATTGAGTGCAGCAGTTAGTTGCAGTTTGTGTGGTTTGGAAATCGGAAGTCAAACGAGTAAAGTCTCAAGTAAGTTTTGTAAATAAATTTGAAGGAAAATGATGGTGTAAAATAAGTTTAATGGAGAAGAGGAAGTGGTTTAATGAAATGTGGTGGCGTTGTTTTTGTGACATGAGATGCAGCTGATTTCGATTTAAAAGAATTGGTAATTTGAGTGCTTAATCGTTCATTGTACCAATTATATGTGCATGTCGTTATGGACATGATGTCAATATTAAAGATAATGAGATCAGATGAGCATAGAGCTTTTATTTGATGTGACGGTGATAAAAATGAGATTGAGATAAAAATATCGTTGCAATGATCTGAGTCAATAGTAGTTAATGATTCAATTCATGCCGTAGTATATTGCTCTTTTGATATGCCATATTTGTCATATACCATTCGATAGTTTTGGAAACAACGGTTTTTGTGTAGTAATGGAAATGTAATCAGTAATGTGTAGTTGTGAGCAAAGAACAAAGTAACAAAGAAACAATACAACTTGTATTTTCATGAATGAAGTTGGTGGATACTAGTGTTTGCTTGCATTACATTTCGGATTGCAAATTGCAAAGCAGTAATCAGCTTCAGTAATGCCAGGCATTTGATATGGGTACAGTGTTATTAAAACTTATCGGAGCGGACTGACTCTGAGTTGATTTCAACACGACACAAGTGACTCATCAATCTGCAGTTTCCTGTTGGTATTTTTATTGGTTAGCAAAGGCAATTAGGTGATCGGTGTCTGCTAGTTTGCGGCATTGGTTTATGTGATTTGTGATCTATTACGACTAAAAGTAATTACCTGTTTTACGCGATGCTTAATAGCGTAATCGTAATTGCTCATGCACCCTCTTCTGCTCTGCTAAATATGGCTAAACTTCATTTTAAATTGATTGTGCAACGATTTACGACAAATAATTTAGTAGGACAGTATGTAAACGACTCTGAAGAACTATTGCTGAAATCATAAAATTTTGGTCTAAGATGGTAGTTAATATTTTGCGATAGTTATCCTCCTGATTCTTCAGCTATTATTGTCTCTGCAGTCATTTAATATTTTGTTGGATGTTGGCAAACAAAAATATTATGTACTACTTCAAAAATGCTAAGTGTGTGTTGGGGAAATATTAGTCATCCGCCTTTTACGTCGCCGCACCACATGCAATTCTTGTATCGGTAATCGGTACATGTACTTTGGCGAAAGCAACAACCGCAAATTGAATGAGACCAAACAGGACAGTTTTTTACTCATCAACATCCTAATTTATTCATGAACTGATGGACAAGTTGGTCATAAATATTGACGGTGACGACGGTATTTTTAGTGAGTAGTGGTTTCAACTTTGAGCAACCGTTCGTTATGTCAACCGTGATTAAATAGAAAATAAAGCCAGTGAATAATCCTTTTAGATTTTTTCCCTTACTCTATTCACTCAACTGGTAACAACTTTCTTGTTTGCCTTCAAGTGATAATTTTTGCAGAAATCAATTACTATAAAAGTTTTTTAAATGCTTGCATGAGAAAATGCATTGTATTTTAATTTGTAGTAAAGATGCTAAATGAAGATGAGTGTAGTGCTCCTAAGTACCAACTAAATTATACTTGGCAGTTTTACTAGGAATTACTAATTAAATGACAGAATAAAGAGTAGAATAAATTTAGAGTAGAGAGTGAGTAAATAACCGTTAGGAAATAACTAGTACATGGTAGCCAGATTTACATTTAGATTAAATGGACGAAATGATTCATTATTGCGGCTTACTAAAACCCATGTTGTTAAGTGTATTTAGGCATAGTAGGAGTGGGCTAAATAATTAACTATTACAAGTACCTAATAGTTTTTGTGAAACCAACAAGTAGACCGACATTTCCAAAATGCATAATTAAATTTAACCACACAAAGTCTCAGAAAGGGTAAAAGTAGCTCGTTGCGCTGGCTGGGTGTTAAAAACTCAAAGTTCAGTGCGGTGTAATTTTAGCTAGCCAATAGCTAGTTCTAATCAAGGAATGACGCTAATAAATTTCAATGATTTATATGTTCAGTCATGGCAACTAATTATGACAATAATTAGTTTATCTTTATATGCAGCATGGGAAAGTATGACATATGAACGTATTTATTTATCATGCAAGTGAAAATGGCAAAAATTCTGTAGCATAAAGTGCGAATATACTCCTAAAACAAAAAACAACGCCTAAGAAAAATAACGCCACACCACTTTTCTACGCTCGTTTTCAGTGATTGAAAAGAAATTAAACGCTTAGATTAAGTAATCGATTTGTTCATCAATTGCTAATTCAATATTTTATGTTCCAGGTGTGTATAATTACTCAACACTCAATTCAATGCTCAGGAAATGGGAACATGTACTGGGGTGAAATTTTTTACAAATTACATGATGTACAACTACTTACCACTGCTTCCATCAAGAAAGAAGCTTATGCGTTGCTGACTCATCATCATCATCAGATATAATTATCGAGCTACTTAATTTCACTTTTGATGACTGTGACATTTTGTGCTTATTGAGTGCTTAATCGAAAAAAGTGCAAATGTTAAGATTTTTAGGCCATGCACTTAGAAATGGATTTACCGAGTGAATAGTGAATGATTACTGAAATACTCGTGCGTTACTCATCCTTATCTTTCAACTTTTTGTGATTTTTATTACCCTGTAAGTGATTACTGTGTTTAAAGAATGTTATTGCCAATGAGTTGATTAGTGAATTCAAAAAGTGGGTGCCGACTCGACATCCGCTTTGACCGTCATTAACCGAAAAAATGTCAGTTCGGTGGCTAGGGATAGTCAAGCTGTGGGGCTTCCTGTTAGCAATAGCTTTTCTGCCATCAGCACCATGTGTTTCAAGTAGTCATGTAGTGGGCACTTTTGTGGATCCCATCGGAGACAACACCACCGTGAACAACCACCTGGTGGTTCACAAAGAAACAGGCCTTCTGTATGTGGGGTCAGTGAATAGGATATACCAATTGGATCCAAATCTTCGTCTCCTTTCTTTCAACAAAACCGGACCCTACGAAGACTCTCCCGACTGCTCAGGCTTCCAGGAGTGTCCCTCCAAGGCTAGAGTCTCTTTCACCAACAATGTAAACAAAGCCCTAGTAGTGGACTACAGTCGGGCAAAGCTCATCGCATGTGGTAGTTTATACCAAGGCATTTGCTGGATACTAGAGCTGGACAACGTATCAAACTCCAAATCGGAGTATATTGGAGAGCCCATTGTCGCGAACAATGAAACAGCCAGTACCGTTGCATTTATTGCACCCGGGCCTCCCTCACCACCAACAACAACGGTTATTTATGTAGGAGTGACATACACAGGCAACTCACCGTACCGTCATGAGGTCCCTGCCGTTTCCAGCAGAAGCTTGAATCGAGGGGATAACTTTCAGATTGTACAGGCGTCAGTTTCATCCGGCACAAAAATACATATAAGCCAACGGGATTCATATCCCATCAATTATGTGTACGGTTTCAGCTCAGAGGGATTCTCTTATTTTATGACCACTCAGAAAAAAGAAGTTGGAACAAACTCGCCATATATTTCAAAGTTGGTGCGCGTGTGTCAGAATGATTCCAATTATTACTCTTACACGGAAATCCCGATTGAATGTGTGAGTGAGACAACGGGCAGCAAGTTTGATCTCGTACAGGCAGCCTTTGTTGGCAAGCCAGGCCCTGACCTAGCCAACAAACTAGATGTGACGCACCAAGACGATGTTCTTTTTGCCGTGTTTTCTCGATCTGATACCCCGGGCAGTCCCCTGGCGGGGAAAGAAAGTGCACTCTGCGTTTATTCTCTCAAGGACATTCGTCGCAAATTTGTGGAAAATATTGAACTATGCTTTCAAGGGAAAGGAAATCGGGGCCTTGGATTCATTGCTATGAACGCACCTTGCGTGTCGACGGTAAGTAATTTGTAACTTGACAATCTTTATTTCTGAATTAAGTAAACCATTTACTGGCAAATTCACAAAATTTTGTGAACCATCCATAACTCGACAGAAACTGAAAATAATCGAGGAGGACTTTTGTGGAATGGATGTAAATACTCCACTGGGAGGAGAAAAGCCTGTGCTCGCTGTGTCAGTTCTGAATTTCACTACGCAGCTTACGTCGGTAGCGGCAACGTCTGCTGGCAATTATACGGTCGCCTTCCTTGGTACAAGAGATGGACATCTCAAAAAGGTCGTTGTGGAGAGTGGTAAATCCGGAACAGAATATGACGATCAAGAGATTGATCCTGGGAGCAAGGTTCTGCCCGACATGTTTTTCGATCCTCAGAAGTCTCATCTTTATGTTATGACGGAAAGAAAGGTGATAATAACTGCCGGCATAGAACAATTTGGCGATTTCATTGGAAATAAATGACTCAAGTTATATTTGTCATTTTATATTACCATTACAGATATCGAAGGTTCTTGTTCACAACTGTTCAGAGTATCTGTCCTGCAAGGACTGTGTAGATGCTGGTGACCCATACTGTGGCTGGTGCTCACTTCAGAATAAGTGAGTATTGTAATCTTAAGCTCAACTTTAAAAGATGATCTATATAATAATTTAATTGCTACTTTGGCATTTTTATTTTCATTAGGTGTACATTAAAGAATAACTGCCCCGGAAACGCGAAAGGTAGCAAATCTTCCGAATTATCACTATACTGGATTTCGTACAAAAGTGGCCAGTGTACAAGGATCACAATGGTCACACCCAATCAATTGCAAAGCTCAACAGCAAGAACTGTAAGACAGTATTTGATCTTTTGTGTGCAATATAAAATGAAATGTTCTAGGACAAGCCTTGAATTTGATCTAATTTTCCTGTAGTTGGCCATCAACATTGACCATCTTCCAACCCGCTCAGGAGAGTTCTGGTGTGTGTTTCGCTTTGCCAGTGGTAAAACGCTCAAGACTCACGCCAATCTGACAAACAACGGTGTTATCTGCTATACACCGCCTACCTCGGATCTTCCTCCCATTCCACCTCAACAGCGTAAGAATTATTATTCAATTTATGTTTTATTTGACTTTAAGCAGTGGAACTGAAATGCAATATTATTTTGGTATGTGTAGATAATTTTACTGCAACATTATCAGTCCGAATGTCGCAGGATGGCAGTACTCACAATGATTTTGTTGCCACGGATTTTGTATTTTTTGATTGCAACACATATACCACGTGTACTTCCTGTGTAACTTCGGCCTTCCCCTGTGATTGGTGTGTAGATAAGCACAGGTGCACACACGATACGGCGGAAAATTGCCGTAATGACATCTTGGTCACTGGATTAAATGTAAGAAATGCACACTTTTTTTTAATTCGAAAAAGATGCATAACAGCAGTTTAAACATTTATCCATTTGATCTCTAAAATTTACAGAGAGTGGGTCCTAGTATTCGAAGTGGTCCAAACTTTTGTCCCCGCATCAACGTTACCAATGGCTCTCCTGAGCTCCTAGTCCCTTACGGAACCCAGAAAAGAATTCAAGTTAAGGTGGACAATATAGCGGTAAGTTGATCAGTACACGAAATTTCTGTGAAAAATCAATAAATAACTACAGCAGTACATAGTAGAATGTAACATGATTTTACTTATTTCTAACAGCAACAAATCATAGTGCAGACCAGGTTCTCCTGTCAATTCAATATTGAAGGACGCGTCACCCCTTCCAACGCTCAACTGGTAGAGAGTACAATATACTGTGACTCCATTCCCTTTAATTACAACTCTCCTGCTCCAAATATAACAGTGCCGTTTGCAGTGGTGTGGGGAGGTGGAGAATCGAAATCTCTGGATAATCCTGATAATATTCACAGTAAGTTGTTTTGTCTGCACTTACTGAAATAGTGCAGTGTTCGTACTCGTAACGTTGTTAATATGCACGTTATTTTGTCGTTTTCTTCAGTTCTTGTATACCGATGTCCAGCGATGGCCGACAACTGTGGCATGTGTCTTGCTATGGATGAAAAGTACGGATGTGGCTGGTGTCAAAGCTCTAACCGTTGTCAGGTTCGAGAGCAATGTGACAATGGAATGGGCGTATGGCTAAGTCGAAACCAAACCTGTCCGAATCCTGAAATTCGCTCATTTTATCCAACAAGTGGGCCTTGGGAAGGTGGAACTAATGTTACCATTGAAGGAATCAATCTTGGAAAAACTTTTGACGTACGTGCTGATCAATTTACTGTATTAAATCTTGCAAATAGTAAGGTGCATTATATGTGTCATTTTTAAAGCTGTATTTCACATTTTATTTTAAACCACAGGATATCTATTCTGGAGTAACTGTGGCAGGGGTGTCTTGCGAACCATACCGACATCTTTACATGAAAACACGCAAGATTGTTTGTCGTTTGGATGGACCTGGAAATAACGAACCTAAGGCGGGACCAATCATTGTCAAAGTGGCTGATTTCCGTGCTGAATCCACAAAAAAGTATCGCTTTGTTGATCCAAAAATTAGGACTATCAAACCCGACAAGGGGCCAATGAATGGAGGAACTCGATTGACAATTTACGGTGATCACCTAAACGCCGGCAGTGACGTACAAGCCTTTGTGGAGAACATTCCATGTCAAATCATCCTAAAAGAAAGCAGCCGACTTGAGTGTCGTACGGGTAGCTACAAACGGAAAGGAAAATGGCGTGTTATTGTCAAGTTTGATCAGCGAGAACGAATTTATGAACCTGGTTTCTCGTACGTAGACAACCCAGTCATAACGTTTGAGAAGGATAAACCAATTCGTGGTATACCTGCAGGTGGTATAAACGTTACTGTTGAAGGGAGGAACTTTGAAGTAGTTCAGGACCCGCAAATGTATGTGCTCTTCAATGGGAGCAAGTACATCAGTCCATGTAATATCTCAGGCAATGACACTATGTTCTGTCTAACACCAACGTTTCTCGAGGAGCCCAACTTTTACGAGGCGGATGGTAGAGATGCTATGCGCTTACTTTATGGGTTTCTTCTGGACACTGTTAACTACACCGCTTTCAATAACACCGACGATGATCATCCATTCCTTCTCTTTCCAAATCCTCAATATGATCGTTTTGAGGATGAAGTCAAAAAGTACAAAAGTGACTACCTCACCATAAATGTAAGAGAAGCCTTACCATTTGACAGTATAACTGTATGAGCAACTTTTAGTTTATACTTGGACGTATTTTTAACTTATTAAAAATGTTCCATTTCTGATTGAATGTAGGGTCGTAATTTGAATTCTGCTACGGACGAAGCGGACCTTGTCGTTCTTATTGGAAACAGTGTGTGCAACGTGACATCGTTATCAAAGAACCAGCTGACCTGCAAGCCACCACCAAGTCAACCTCCAGACATGGACGATAACGGACGGGTGGACTCATCTAAATCTCCTACAGTCAGAGTAAGTAACTTGCTTTAGCGCCTAACGAGGAATGAAGTATTAATTTTTCTAATGTCACCGCGTTTCTCTCGCAGGTGAAAGTTGGCAAGAACCTTACTTACGTGATCGGACGTCTTCGCTATGATCACATAACAGCTGGCGAACTCCCTCAAAAGATCATGTATATGATGAGCGCTGGTGGCATCGTCCTCTTTATAATTTTCATCGTCATTTTGATTGCTTACCGTCGCAAATCCACTGAAAGCAACCGAGTCCTGAAGAGCATGCAAGAGCAGATGGATGTGCTGGAATTGCGTGTAGCTGCAGAGTGCAAAGAAGCATTTGCTGAACTGCAGACTGAAATGACTGACCTGACTGGGGACGTAACTTCTTGTGGAATACCGTTCTTGGAATATCGTGGCTATTGCATGAAGATTCTTTTCCCAAATGGAGAAGAACATGCTATCCTCCAAATTGACCGGCCTGATTTGCACTTCCGGGCAAAGGGACTTCGACACTTTGGACTATTGATCCTTAACAAAACCTTCCTACTCTTGTTCATTAGAACGTTAGAAAATAATCGCTACTTTTCTATGCGGGATAGGGTGAATGTGGCCTCCCTGATAATGGTATCCCTTCAAGCCAAAATGGAGTACTGTACAGATATTTTGAAAACATTACTAGCAGAGCTAATAGAGAAATCAATGGAAAGTAAGAACCATCCGAAGCTGCTATTAAGAAGAACAGAGAGTGTAGCTGAAAAAATGCTCTCTGCATGGTTCACATTTCTATTATACAAGTTCCTCAAGGAATGTGCTGGTGAGCCCTTATACATGCTGTACAGAGCCATCAAGCAACAAGTAGACAAAGGTCCAGTGGATGCCATCACCGCAGAGGCACGATACTCACTAAGTGAGGAGAAGTTAATCAGGCAGTCAATTGGATATCGACCTTTGGTAAGTCACGTCTGCCCAAATGGTTTTCATGATTAGGATTGTCGAATAATCATTGTTTAAACGCGTTGGTGTAAACTTTTCCATTTTTTTGTCTTTGTAGACTGTCTTCGTGTCCATGTCTCATCAAACAACGTACATGACGGGACTGGACTTAAATCAAGAGAATACAGACGTTCCAGTGAAAGCTTTGGATTGTGACACGATCACTCAGGTAAAGGAAAAGGCACTGGATACGATCTATAGAGCGACTCCATACAGTCAACGACCTCGCAAAGAGGATTTAGACCTTGAGTGGAGAACGGGAAACAAGGGGAGACTCATCTTGTACGATGAGGACAGCACCACAAAGACTGAAGGAGAGTGGAAGAAACTCAACACGCTAAGTCATTATCGAGTGCCAGGTAAGAACCACGTCTCTATTTTTATGAGAAGATCCATTATGTCAAGTATTGTCATTAGGATGCTGTTGCACGACACAACTAGACGATTTGAAATTACAAAATTATTTTTCCTTCTCCTTTACCAGATGCAGCATGTCTGACGCTAGTACCTAAGCAATCATCCATGTACAATTTATCAATTCTCTCTGAGCGTTCTGAGAAGTCACATCATAAGTATGAAACACTTAATCTCAGTAAATATAACTCGGCCAGCCCTCCACTGAGTCGGGCCACTTCTCCACTAAATCACGATAGGGAAGGAGGAATGAAGGTATGCTTTCGTCCCAACATTCGTCTTTGGCGTCTTTGTAGTGTTTGTATGTGCGACAAAATTATAATTCCTCATTCGTGTATTTTTCGTCATCAGGTGTGGCATCTGGTTAAGCATCACGACAACGACAACCAAAAGGAGGGCGAGAGAGGCAACAAAATGGTGTCTGAAATTTATCTCACTAGGTTATTAGCCACTAAGGTAAACTTTGATGTAGAACAACTTTCTACATTGATATATTTGTTTATCTTAACAGTTGCAGATGCTTATGTCTTATTCTATTCTCCTTTTAGCTCACACTGCAAAAGTTTGTGGACGACTTGTTCGAAACAATTTTCAGTACTGCCCATCGAGGCAGTGCGTTACCATTAGCCATCAAGTACATGTTTGATTTCCTTGATGATCAAGCGCTACAGCATGGCATTACCGATCCTGAGGTGGTACATACCTGGAAGAGCAACAGGTCAGGAACCTTTGTCACAACTAGCAATTATTAACTAGCCAATAACAAAGCCGAGCCTTGCAGTAATGCATTGTCGTTTTATAATTCAAGTTTTTCAATGAGAATATTTTCAAACTTTTCAGCTTACCACTGAGGTTCTGGGTCAATTTAATTAAAAACCCGAACTTTGTCTTCGACATCCACAAGTCGAATATCGTCGATGCTTGTCTCTCAGTTGTAGCACAAACATTCATGGATGCCTGCTCTACATCAGAACATCGGCTAGGTAAAATATTTAAAAGTAATTGAGATTTTTGAATCCACCCAACATGATTAAACAATCAATTGATCACTTTTATAGGCAAGGATTCTCCAAGTAGCAAACTTTTATATGCCAAAGACATTCCTAGTTATAAAGAATGGGTTGAGCGTTACTACGCTGACATAAAAGCGATGCCATGTATATCAGACCAAGATATGAACGCCATGCTGGCGGAGGAATCCAGAGTAAGTATATTTAAAACCCCAGTAAACTTTTATTTCATTTATTTTATGTACAATTTCATCATGTTGCATTGTGTAAATTTTACAGCTGCACGCCAGCGAGTTCAACACGGAGTGTGCTCTGCTCGAACTGTACAACTATGCCTCTAAATACAACGACCAGCTGATGATGACCCTAGAAGAAGATGAATTCTCTCAGAAACAACGACTGGCCTACAAATTAGAGCAAGTTCACAATATCATGGTCTCTGAAGGTCATTGATATTGAAAAGAAAACGAGGTGTTCGGAAATTCTCTTCATCAACAGAATCACATCAATCATTCAGCTATAATATAATTATACCTTCAAATAATATTTGTTGTATGTAACTAACAGTAATTGTGCGTGGCTCAGTCTGTTAGCTAGTAATCAGCACAAAACCCGGAAATCACTGCCTGACTCTGGATATAACAGCAACTAAATACACTAATACAGGCATAAATTGTATAGTATAACAAATTCCTTCTGCTCACGATAAATATTTTCTATTACAACAAAAATACTATTGCTATAGTACTACTAATCCCTTATCTCAAATCGCAAATTACTGTAGTAATTACTCGCCGAAATTTACAGCGATACAGCAACTATCTTTCTAAATATTTGACGAAATTTCGGGACTGCCCAAAAGAGATAAACTTTCCTCTTACAACTCTGACAAGTGTAGGTTCCGTTGTTCCATGTCGGCTCTTAGAGTACCTCTTTGAACTACTTATAAACGATTTCAAAATTGAAATGTATCTCTAGATTTGTTTGACAGTGGGCGAGCCATGGTGAACGAGTTGATGTAAATTAGAAAAAAAATCACGAGATTCCCCAGTATATGTAGCCAGTCATATAAAAAGCGCTATACCTGTGCACCCAACGCCCAGCAAACCAAATAAACCCGCATCACTCTCTAAAGAACGTATTTTCTAATTGAAATTGTTACAGAAATGAAACGTCAACATCACGTTTGTAGTTAGTAAAATAATAGAAAGGTTAAATAATGTGTAGGGTAGGCCGTCTTCTTCATCATCATCGTCTTGTCTAAGTAATAATAGCCACTCTTATGGAATGGGGTCATCATTGAATAATATCGTTGTAACTGTCACGTAGTCCGCGTCATCATCGTAGATCAAATCAACGTTAGTGCAATTAAGTATTGTCTTAGTTTTGCATTGTCTTCGTGTACTTAACATAACCTAACAGAGAAACATGTGTTATGGGTGTAATAATAGCAACCGCTGCGTAGACTGTATCTGTGTACTATTTATATGCAAAACTAACACAAAACTTCACAGGTAAAATTAGATATAATATATAATCAAAGAAAATGTAGTCAATTTTAAATTAAGGTATTATATAGATAAATTACAAATTCCTTTCTTCAGTGAAATTACTCAAGCAGGAAACTAGTAAAACGTAGTAGATGTGATTATTTTAGAGAAGTAGTAAAACGAGTTTAGATAAATTCACGAAAATGATGACACAACGATGAAGTGACTAATCAGCGATTCTTAAATGTTCTTTACAACAGTAGTTAACATCACCGACTTGAATTACTTTAATACTACTCTTTGCATGCTCTCACGTTCCAGTTTATTTTATTTTTACCTACAAAAATATTGCCATTGTTACCATTTTTAAATAAATTATTAATACTAGAAGAAACTACCATTTATTGTCATTGTAAACTTATCGTGGTCAATAAATGGTACTTATACGATTATTAAAGATAGGTTAATAATCATACTTTTGTAAAACCAAAACTCAACATGGACTATAATTAATACAATTAATGGACATTTATTCATTCCTACCGGTTTGTGCGTGCATGTGTATATTAAAGATAGAAAAAAACCGAAAGGAGGAGGCGCGGTGGTTGCGTGAAGTAACTGAATGTAATATTTAAATTGCTTGAGAAACAAACTCGGTGAAAGATATCAGCTTTGGAATATTTATTAGGTATATAAAATTGGCGGGAGTGCTTTTTTATCCAGAAGGCTATATATATCGTGTAGTAATAGCTTATTACTATATAAAACTCATAACGTAACGGAATAGGTCTGTTTTTATACATACAAAAATAAATTGATATAATATGGTAGAGATAATGTGATATAATTACAAACTGAGTATAACTGGTGTCGTCGAAATAATAGAAAGCAGAACGCGCTTTGTTCTGCGTGAGCGCAGTAGAGGCCAGCTCTCATGAAAAAATCTGCATCAATTATATAGTTGGTCTTTTTATATGTACTATAATAATCATACAAAACGTCAAGGAAAACTAACAGTTAATTAAAGCCTCGAGTAAGAGTAATTTCAACTACTGGATTACTCAGTTTTTTCTACTTGTATCAATATTAAATATGGTATATTATAAACTAAAGTAATCGTCACTACTATATATTGATATTCTAACATTATCGCATCTTCTCAAGAAAAAGTAAGATTCAAAACTCTTTTTGTATGTTTCTCAAAATTGCGCTATCGACAAAGGAATTTAGAATGGTAAAGTTCCCAATGTATTTATTATATGAATATATTAATATATTCAAAAATTGTACGCTACGTTTTTAAAGAAAAATATCTTGACTTAATTTTTCTTTATTATTTAATGTATCAATGTGACTGAATGACCGATTTTATAAGGCAGGTAACTTGTATCTTGTGTTCTCTTTTACTGCTCCAACATTTGTTTCTTAAACGACAAGTTTTTTAAAAGTCGACTTATTTATTGTGAAGCAGAAGAAACTGGTGACGTCAAAGTTATTGATCATTGCCATTTTGACCATATTATACAGCAGAATCATTCGCAAAACAATGTACACTAATAATTTGTTGATAGCATTTTGTACAGTTTTGTTTTAGGAAACCATTGTATAAAATTATTTTAGTTTGTATCTAGCGGCTCTGTACATACTTCAGTAACAGGTAGTAGTCAAAAGAAAGTTTATTGTTGTTAGTTTGCTAATGGGCATTATGTCATTGAGTTAGATTTTAAACGTGTCAGTTTTCAGAAAGTACTGATCAATAAGACATTGGCATTTTTAATTGAAAGCAAAGGTTATTTAGTTGATTATTCACGCTTAAAAAGATTGCCGATTCCACTATTAGCTAAAGGCCATTATGTGTTTTGTTGATGAAATAATTCGTAAAAGAAGGCTTGAACTATAGAGATGAAAAACAAAAACAAAATCGTAACTAAATTCAACTACTGGAAGCAGATGAAGTTAAAGGCTTAAAATTGACTTTCTGTGTTTATATAGCTATTATGGTTGGCAGTTGCGGAACTTGAGCATTTTTCTACTCATTAGATAAGGTGACAAATCTGAAAATAATTTATTTACTGTTAAACGATCGTCTTATGATAGCGTAATACTTTCCTGGTATGTAGTTTTCCGTTCCGTATCCGTAAAAAAAGATTCCCAATTTGTGAAAGTTGTATAAAATATGTATAATTTTTTCTACCATGATAAGAGCCGAAAAATGAGATGATTTTTGAAAGAATAGATGGGAATAACATGATGATAATAATAATAATAATGCAAAGTAATGATGATAAACCACGGAAATCTATTTATTGTAGTAGCCAACCAAATAAGTTGGATGAAAATTCTGCTAATGTATTTATGTATTCTTGTGGATAAAAAGATGTTAGTTTAGCTCTTGGCTGATTTTTTATGGCGTGCAACTATATAGCTTAGTGGTATTCCTTGTGTAATTGATGTAAAATTAAAATACCAATTGTACCGTAAATTAAGTGTACATAACTTTTTTTAATGGCAGTCAGTCTGTGTTCACTGTGACTGTGAAGGATATAGTCGGCAGCAAAACAAAAAAGCTCCTACAATTACAAATATAATAGAAACGACGACGAATCTGCAAAAATGTAATCGTTTTGTAGCTGGCCGCTTATCCTCGAAAGTCTTTACGTAAATATTTTTAATATTATTGTATTTAATATCCGTCGTCTGTGAGATGTCATAATATATTGAGCTATTCGTTTTGTATATACTTTTAAATATATATTATGATGATTCTCAGAAAATGTGTTATTATTATAATTACTGTTCCACCAACTTGATTACCGTCTTTTTTATGTTAAACGTCAATCTAGAATTATTTTCACGTCTGCTTACTACAAATTATGCATTAAGTAGTGCAAAGTTTGTGTACATGCATAGTTAAACTACTTACTTGGTTCAATCCAACAACAAATTTTTACAAATGTATAGTTAAGTTGTCGCGTCCTCGCTCGCCTTTGTATAATTATGAATTTATTTAGTTTTATTTTTTGGTTCATTTTTTAGTTGTCATAGCGAAATTATTTGTTATTGTTATTTCGGTATTGAGAGTTATTGTAACGCTATTTTCGGCATGTGTAATATTAATTTTTGATAAAATATAAATATAAGATAAAATATCGTCATACAATTCGTGTATATTATTACATAGTAGTTCCGCGTGAGTTCCTGGCTTTGCCAACAAATGTTACAAATCAGAGGAGAAAATGGAACAAAGTGTAAACTTTGTTGCATGCTTTTGTGTAGGTATTTATCCAATGTGTATAATATGCCAGCAAAATGAAAGTTTTCAAATATGTAGGAAATTTACCAGAATGAACAAAATAATGATGAACAACAGGACGAAAAACTCCAAAAATTCAAAGTATAAATGTATGTTAAGCCTGTAATGATAAATTTACTACTATGATACATGATAATATGTGAAATTCCTACATGATGATAAAAGTATGAAGTATGTATGTTTAATTAATATAAAATTAATGTAAAGCTGTAACGATGATGGAATCGACTTAATTTTTACAGAGATATCGGAATTTTTAATTTATTATTTTTTAAACAAAGTATTATGACTCTAGTATTAAAATAAAATGCAATATACTTTGGAAAAATTGTCCTTTTATTGTCATCCAATTCATTTATCCCGTTATTTGGGATTAGCAAATACATCATTTATAAAGAAATCAAATTAAATCTTATTTCAATGTTAACAAGATTATAATTGTGAAGATACGTGGAGATACATCTCCACATAGGTAAACTACTTTGGGCAAGGCAATTCTAAATCTATTATCAAAGTCTAAATTAATAATTGTAATTGCTTTCACTTCATCCAAGCGAAAATGCTGTGAATTTTGTCGTTCACGCCATGTCAATTATTTCCGAAGCTCACATTCCCCCGATATGTCTGGCTGTATATCTGTAGTTACGTGTTACCTGTGTGGCTTTTACTTCCGGTCAGTTCGATGTGAGCCCAGTCTTCAACAAAGCGCATCTGTACATAAACTCATTTGGCACATCTCATAATAATGCATTATTGAAACAACCGAGAAGGATATCAACAGTTGAATACTAGCCGGATCATCTCATCGTAATTTACGCAGCATCTGATAAAGCCTTGTTACAAAAACAAACAGGGTTCCCGGGGGCATTATGAGATTGTATTTGTTTCATGCCAGGTGAATGACCCGGAGAAAGCAAAGGATCCCTATAATAGCACAATGATATTTACACAGCATTTAAGCAAAGTGAAAGCAGAGCATCATTTCAGTTAGGTCAAGATAATTTGAACTTTTTGAAAATAATGCGTACTTGGGTTGAGGGTACCTATTTCATTTTTCATGCATGCATGTTGTAGGTTTTTTCATACAGGAAACTGCGTGCTGCTGACTACGGACTCTCTTCTTTTGTACGCAACGCATAGCTGTAAAGTAAAGGTGAGCGAGTTAGAGAAGTAGCGTGAAAGTGAATTATTAATCAACAAACACAGCAGCCTGACACTGACAGCAACAGCAGGAGATCATGAACGAAAAACCTTCTCATCTAGTCAGCTATGTAATAATGCAGTTTGCTTTCTCATCCTGCTGCTGTTGACTTCTTGTTTATCTTTGCTTCTCCTTCTACTGCCGAAATTTACTATCTACTCTGAATGGATTATCTCGTAGAACCACTGCTACGAGTACCTACAAGAACTACCACCAAACCAACAACATCGTCGTCATCGTCAGCACACCACCACTAGCTCAGCAGCTTCAGGAGAGAATGCAGAAAGTCGCATAGGATCGGTGAATCCGAGTCGGAAAGAAGAAGAGGCACTCACAAGCATACTTTGCACTTTTCCATTTTAAACATCATCATCTTTAGCTGAGCGAGTCCACTGTGAGTTGAGCAAGCATTTTTTTGCAAATTGCTCCTTTCTTCTCCAGCAGCAGCAGCGCAGCAAACAAGTTTAGTCACAGTGTTTGGTTGCTATACACGAGTAAATTTTTGCACTATAGACTATTCTAAAAAATGCTGGCAAAAAACTTGGAAGAAAATTTGTCAGTTTTTAAAACTGTTAAAACGGGATTACTGGATTATCATGAAAAATCTACGTAAGTGTTATTTATTTAGTGCTAAACTAGTCAACTAAATGTTCAATAGTATCACTGCAAAGCACACCAAAATTAAATTGTTAAAGAAATTAGTTCTTGTTCTTGCAATTATTATATATAGAGGTAGTTGCACGACCTGTACAGATAAGAAACTGAAAAAGTGAATATAGTTTAATGATTGTTCCTAAATAGTTGAAAACTCTATTACCAGCATCACCATCTCAAGATAGGAAGGTGTGCAAGTGGTTTGTGTTGAAAATTGTAATAATCATCTCACAATAAACGACGACAGGACAGTTAAGTTTGTACTAAGGTTGAAGGTAAAACTTTTTAAGCGACAAACTAATTAGTGTCTAGACTCTAGTTGCTCTTAAGTATTATAGTATATAGTCTATACCATATGAACTATAAACCAGCAGTCAGCAGTGCGTGCGTAACCTCATTAATAAGTTATATCAAAATGTTTCCTTTACCGGAGAATTATTGAAAATGACGCAGTTTAATTATCTAGTTGAATGAAAACGTGGTTTTGAAAGAGACGGTGAACAAACATTATCGTTTGACATTTTGGCTGATTAAAGATATAAAAAGAGACGTTGATTGACATTGAGTGTGAAAAAAACTTCTTAATCAACAACCATAACAATTCACAACATTTAAGGTGTTAAAAGAATTGTAAGTAAAAATTGACGGTCTGGTATTAATTTAATCACTTAATTTCCTTTTAAATTATAAATGTTGTGTGTAAACATGTATTTATGTCAGTGTATAAATTTCTAGTTTCTGTATATAATATTCAATGTATGTACGCATACATTTCTATATACTGTTTGTGTGTGTTTTGTCAATAACCTGAAATAGTATCTTTTAAATCTATTTTCTATGCATCAACAATAATGAATGATCATACAAATATACTTGTCTTATAAACATTATAATATGTAGTTATTGAATGAAATCTCTTTTTACTTCTTTTGAAGGGATAGTTTAATAGACTTATCATTCTCACAAAACATCACAGTGTTGTGGCATTACTTTGTAATCTTTTTCTATTAGAAACGATTACAGTTTATGGCTTGAATTAGTAATGATACTAACACCTACAACTAATCCTAATTATTCTGATTTGCTCATTCCAACCTTTACTTACAATAGCATGCTCATCAAAAAGTTAACTTGTCATTTATGCACTTTCTTTCTACTAAATTTTATCATTTTGAGACATGCATTAAGTAATGAATCTAAAATGAAGTCCTCACAAAATATGGATTTATAACTACAAACTTTACAGCGATTCATGTTCTGACTTGAAATATTGACATAATGAAGTAATATCACTAACAATCAATCGCCTCCGTGAATTTCTTTTCAAATACTCTATATAGCTAACGATGAAATTTCTGGCACATAAATTGCCAACACACCAATTACCCCTTTACTTAAACCTGGCCTTCATAGTCTTCGTGGTACTTTATAGTACCAACTTACTGCAATGTCTAATGATTGCGAATACTAAGCTTTTTAAAACTTATGTTGCTGTGTCCTGTCCCCTGTAGCAGCCTGAAGCTGCACTAACTTTGCATGCATGTTATGCTAAGGTAAAAATTTATAAACTTGGAAGTTTAAAATTTCTAGTGTGTAGTTTACTGTTTAGGATGATAATGATTCCAAGTTACTAAAAGTTACTAAAAAATCGCTAAAACATGATGAACCTATTACGGAGCTGGAGAAGATGACTGATAGCCATTGCTGTGAAATAAAGAAACAGGCTTTGTCTGGAATAAAAAAATTATATACGCCTCTTTCAAAAATGATGAGCCGCACAAAAACCATAATTTAAAGTATGAAACATCAAACAGCTTTTCACATTTTTATATTACCTAAATGATGCTTATTATTATATGTCTAGTATTAGATTGCTCACCCGATGCAATTTGGAGAGATGAAGACATTCTTTGTTTCAGAAAATCGACATTTTATGAACATGATGCTTCTATCTGATATCTATATAATTTTCTACCTTAACCAATGACGCTATTAAAAGGAAGATAAATATTCAGAAGGACAAATTTATTTTTAAATGTGATCTGTCTTGTTTTATTAAGAGCTTCCTCAAAAATATTATTATGGGCCTACTGTTTGCTGGTTTTGCTACTACAGCTATTTGGTGTGTTGCATTATTACTAATTGCCATATTAACAGCTTATGGAATGATCTGTGTGCGTTTCAACGGGACCATGTATTTTTGTAATTATTAGAATGCTTTTAATGCAATTTAATCAAAATATTAAATGTTGAACCTAAAAAATGTGCAGTTTTAAGCGACTTTGTGGGAAAGAGCCAGGAGTAAAAGTGAATGATATGATGATAATATGTACTTAAAAAATGGAGTAGTTCATGCCTTGTTGGATTTACATTACTACGACGTTTATTACACAGAAATACTTAGTACTTCAGGAACGAGAAAAATGCTATATCACAAAAGACGTATCTAAGCGACATCCGACGAAAACAGTACCATGCCATAATGCCATGGTGATCTGCCAATCAATCCACTGCACATTTGCTTGCCAGTTTGCCACCGCATTGTTTGCATGAGGATGCTATATAATGGCGATACATTAAAGGATGATTAAATTTAACATGATGTGAACGTGCAATGGGTGGATGTCGATATTGCAGAAGACGTTTGTTTGAAAAAGTAGATACAATGGATTTCACTCTATAGAAATATAAAATTTGCAAACATAGTAAGAACAATGTAGCTACTCATGTACAATTTATGCACACATACATTACCCCTACCACACATGCAAGTTGGCATTGCGGCTGCAAACGCAAACTTCTAAGCACGATGTATTGATGTAGCGGAGATGTTTTATGAAAGGGAAGTTTCAACCTCTGCTTTGGAATTTCCTTTCTACAAGGGCATTACGCGAATATGGCATGTTGTGTGCATAGTTTAACAGTTTAACTATGTAAGATCACTAACTTGGCTTTGGTCATATCCACATGTAATTAATTTATAAGCAATACATAAAATATTTATCTTTGTTGTAATGTTAGCGTCATTTCAATCTGTAGTCCATAACTCCTTACTGCCGTTGTAACGGACAAGATACACTGTTCAAATTGGAATTGGAACCAAACCATACATTGGAATGCTATTATGGAAAATGCAATACTGTCAAATATAGTAAAATTTCTTAAATATATTATATGATTTACTTTAAAAGTAGTTAGTTAAATCATTTTAAATGCCAAGACAAGTTCCAGTTTACTATGATTGCTTACAGAATTAACCTTTCCACCTGCCTAAGCTAGCACTTTCTCCAAAGCCTTGTCCTGCCAGATCAATCAAGGAGAATGTTTTCAGCTTTAAATTAACAAATTGGCTCATAAATGATGTTTGCAGACGCACGGACGGAATTATTGGTCGTACAATATTTGGCTTTAAACCTGCTTGAGAAGTTGTTTTTTAACTATGCTGTATGTATGCTGTGACATTGTAATGTGATCTATTCAAACTTTGCTTTACCTTTTAGCTTCACGGCATCTCTCCATTTGCTACAGCTATGTTCTCGGTTTCAATATTAACTACATTGGGTTGTGTGTAACATGGTGGTAGTTTTTTGATGAGAGGGTAGTATTTATAGCTTTAGAAAAGTATTTACATTGGTACATATCCAACATCTAGTTTGGTAGAAATGTACTTCTGTTGGCGTCTTTAATAAGAAAAGGTATGCAATGCCTCAATTCTCTCATCTCTTGTGTTTTATTGTACTCTACAAGGTATTCAGTCGCCACGGCCACAATGAAATCTATAGGCACGTAGTAGTTTGTCCACTTTCATTCAATTATAATTGGTATTCGCCCAGTTGTTTGCTATTCCCTCTTTACTCTTACGTTTGCAATCGTGGTGAAAGCAAACAGGCTGCGTGTGTAGTGATAAGTGTTCATTAAACTTCCTTAAATAAACGCTGGTGTGTGGCAGGCAGCAAGTCCTTCCGTTTGAATGCCTACTATTGTGCTGCGATACCACCACATCAGATCAAAAATAGTATTGAATTGATATATTATATTACACTAGCAAACTAACTAAAACTTTGTACATTGATGGATTAAAAAAGTTTTGCAGCAAAAAGGCCAATGAAGCCCTCAGAACAGCAGCAATAGACGAGGGCTACTTGTATTTTACTATTATTTTTTTAATTTGTTACTATTTATGACGATCTAAAGATGTAAATAGATTATAGTTTGATAAAGGACCTTTTTATGAAGTAAAAAGGTCCAAAAACATTTGTTGAACATTTTATAATAGATTTTAAATTAGTTTTTTAAATACTTTAGACGATGCTCAAACTAGTCGAATGATACTTTACCTGTTGAGCAGCAGTGTCCTACGTAAAACGTGAAAAACATTTTGATATTGTGTTATTGTTTAAAATAACGATTAAAATTTTTGAAAACAAGGCGATACAGCATGGGTGGATGCGTGCAAAGGGTTATCCCTTTGCTTTGTTCATCCACCCTATTCGCATGCTAATCGTACAGAATTGGTGTGATCGGTAAGAACATTTTTTGCTTCATTCATAAACTTTTTTCCAAAATGATTTCTAGGTTTTAGCTTTAGATTAGATGAGCAGGTAGGAGGAGCTGCACACCAAGGTATTCACATACCGTATTGATAGCTTTGTACTTACTTTGTACTTTTTATATTAACAGGTTTGACAGTGGGATCGAAAAGTTCAGGAAGAATACAATGATGTCAGAGTCTACGGTAGACATGCTTCAGTGGTACAGCCAGTCGAGTTCATAGGTAAGTAGTTATCTAAGTTTTTCTTTCAACTTTTGCAAGATTATGCTCTGTATTAATTTTTTCATTCGTTTAAAAAAACAGATTGTCAATAGTTTTATTGTTACAACTTCCACAATGGAGGCAGACAAGCCCGGAGGGCCTAACGCCCAGGGCCGCAGATTTGCTTCGTACAAACTAATCGTTGATCCGGCATTAGTCAAAGGCGCTCTTAAGTTGTACCGTTTCGATGGGGCCATTCCTGGTGATACTTCCTCTCCAAGTATTCTTCTACGTGATCCACGTAAACAGAAAAGTCTTCGTTGTATTTTGGATCCCTTGGTACTGCCGGTCCCGGCGTTTGAAATCGATGAAAATTATGTGGGCGCCATACCACCTACTGAAGTGACGTTAACAAATCTAAACGATAACGTGAGTCAAGCATTTCTGCGGACGCTCTCTGGTAAATTTGGACTTGTGGAGGAAGTGCAAATTTTCCTTCACCCTATTAGTCATCGTCATCTTGGCTTTGGCCACACCGTTTTCAAAAGTTCTCGTGATGCTAAAACTTGTGTAGAGAGATTAAATGGGACCCTAGTGATGGGCCAAAAAGTTAACGTGTTTCATGACCCAGGTGGTAAAAAGTGCAAAGAGCTTTTCATCGAGGTTACTACTCAAAAACCCGGTAAACGGACAAGTAGTGTGGTCAAAAGTGATGATAGGAATACTAGTAATAGCTATAATTCTGTATCAACTTCTGCTAGTAGCTCTAACACGTCATTAAGTGGGACTTCCGCTGTAGTGAAACCGCCCCCGCCAAAGTCATCGTCTAAAAAGAGTCACAGTCACGCGTCGGAAGGATATTATGGGAACGGTCATCATTATAAGGATGAAAATAGACGGACTCCGCATTATGATGGAGTACCACTTCCTTTTACAACTCCAGAGGATCGAAAGTCATCTCATTCGTCTAGCAAAGGGTCCAGTAGAAGTAGGGACAAAGATAGGGTTAGGGAGGATAAATATAAACGCAGCAATTCAGTTTACGATAGAAGTGAAAGTTACAATTACGGATACCCTATGCAAGGTAGCTCATCGAGAAGCACACCCTCTACAAGTAGTCTGACAAGTCCTCACTCTAGTTATCACCATCATCACCATTATAACCATTCCCACCATCACCATCATCATCATCAACAAAACTCATTCCCCCCATCTCCACGTTTCAATGCCAACAACAAAAATAGTGGTGATCATCATCACACTCTTTTGAATAGTAAAAGTAGTACTACTACCAGTGATAAAGTTTGTGAAGAAGGGGAACTCTCACCTAAAATTGATTTGGATACTCGAATTAAAATGATGCTAGAAGGACGAAATTCGGGCGAATTTGGTAAATTGTTCACTGACGGTAACATCTCAGCGGGTGGGTCGGACAGTGAAAGTGATACTGAGGCTTCTCCCTTGAAAAGGGCTCGACTTAGTCTTGGTAGTGCCAGTGCAAAACTTTGGGATAGCGAAAGTGACGAGGACGTAAGTAAGGAAGTTTCTTTTGCGAAGAAGTTCAAGCAGTCGTTTGTACCAGTAAGTGATGGGTCCCAGGTGGTTTCATCCTCACAGCATTCCTCTTCGCATCCCCCGTCGCAGCAACATCATAACGCCATGTCATCTCCACCCCCTTCACCTTTCCTAACATTTTCTCAAAATTCTACCACAAAATCTGTCAGAGGAAAGGCAGATCCCGAATTTGATCAGATCTCAGATGACGATGATGGCCAAGTAGGTGGTGGTGGTGCTGCTGGAGGGGATGACAAGGATGATATGAGTTTGTCATCTCTCTCACCGGATGATGCTGCTGGCAGTAGGATTAGGCAATCACGCTTTAGTTCAGCTCCACCACCTCCACCCCCACCAGGGCATGTTCATGGAACGTACTATGGGGAATATTATAATAATACGTACTCATCTAATTATCAGATGCCAGCCTGGGGATCTCATCACCACCAACAAAACCAGCAGCACTATCAGCATCAGCACGCCCATCATCAACATCGTCCAGAATATCACGGAAACTATCAAACTGGTTACAGCGGCTCATACGAACACCACCACAGTCAACATCATCAAGGGTCTTCGTACCACCCTCCAAATGCACAGCACTATCCTGAGAAACATGTGGAAGTTCAAAGGCCACCTTCACCGCCACCGCAGGAGGATCACAAAAATCCTAATCTTCTCATCAAAGCACTAATTGAGGTGATGGTTGAAGACTTGGAAAAGGTTCTAAGGAGAGATTGCAACAGAAGACTAATTGAAACAGAAGCATTCAAAATGTATGAAGAGTGGTGGGATCGGCAAGCCAGAGAATTCAAGAGGAAGCAGGATGAAGAAAATGCCAAAAATCTTCCAACATCAAGTGTACCAGCACCTGCTGAGGTCAGACTGATGCCTGATGACAACACTGGTGGTCAGACGGCCGTTGTTATAGCAGCTCGTTCAACCAGTGCTATGGCCTCAGGATTCGGTACTGGTTTAGGTCTTCGTAACGCCATCCCCAAACTTCCCTCCTTCCGGAAAAGTATTAAGGCTCCTGAACCACCACAGGATGAAGATTCTAGAAAGTCTTTCTTGGATAGCGATTCAGATTCTCTGGCATCTTCGGACGATGAAATCGTTGGCCGAAAGTCGAAGCCGAGATTCAGCTTCTCGTCATCAGATGATGACTCTGACGACTCTTCCTCTGTGTCTTCCAAGTCCAGCGTGAGAGAAGAAGAAGTACATGGAATTACTGACGCTGAGGCAATTTCCACAACTGACGATGAAGAAGGGATCGCTGCTTACAAAACAAAACCGGAGGGGGAAGAAGAAGACGATTACATACCAAAAACACCAACAATGCCCCCACGAATGGAATTGGAAGATATTTTGTCAGAGGACGACTCCCCCGAGGAGTCGGTTAAAACACCAGAACAAGATCCCGAAGGAACATTTGGAATATGTGCCACTACTGGAAGACTGTTGTTTAAACCTACTCATCATCCGCCAGAGGACGAGCTCAGCTTAGTTACAAATAGGAAATTGACCGACAGTAGTGTAACACCAAATGTAACCGGGGTTGACTTAACTTCAGTCAAGCAGGAGGAAGTTGAAGAAGGTGAAATTGATGAAGAAGAAGCGGCTGCAGCAGCACAGGCTAAGCTTGAGCTGGAACGTCTAACAACGGTCAAATCTGAGCCGGTCAGCAAGTCAAGTATGTATGCTGACTACCTGAAGTCATTGAAGTCATTGGCCGAAGTTGAAGATGACAAATCCATCATAGTTCCTTACGACGCTGTGCGACCAAGGGGCTACAAAAAATCCTCGAAACCCATGTCGTTCCGTTCACGTTTGGATCACGAACGTTTGGATCTTGTGTACGAGTTTCTTAAGAAGGGTATTGATGGAGAGGATATCAAATACTTTCAGAAAGCGTATGAAAACCTTCTGTTTGATGACACATTGAACTGGCTCAACTGCACACATTGGGTGGATCATCCTGAAACAGTAATCAAGAAGAAAGTAATGAAGCAGAAACGCCCACCAAAGGTTGACAATGAAGAGGGATCTCTACGAACTCGTGGCTTCGTTCGAATGACACAGGAAGAAAAATCACGCGCAATGGCGGGGCAACAACCGGTGGCGCTCATGTCTTATGATGGTGCTTTGCCTAGTGAGAAACTGGCAGCAGCAGATATGGGGAAAGTCAGAGAGACTCAAATTCGAGAGGCAAGATCCAACCAGCGTCGTTTGCTCACTGTTCTTGGCACAGAATCTGATCTCCTGAAGTTCAACCAACTTCATTTCAGAAAGAAGGCGCTGAGATTTGCCAGGAGTGGCATTCACGACTGGGGCTTGTTTGCTGCGGAACCTATAGCGGCTGATGAAATGGTGATAGAATATGTGGGTCAAATGATCCGGCCAGTAATTGCAGATTTGAGGGAGTTGAATTACGAAAAACAAGGAATAGGAAGCTCCTACCTGTTCAAGATTGATCCTGAAACCATTATTGATGCAACTAGATGTGGAAATCTATCACGGTTCATCAATCATAGTTGTAATGTAAGTAGTAAGACCATTAAGAAGTGTCAATTATTTCCAAGCCAATCTATCTTAATTTCATACAATATGTTTTATTGTTTTATACAGCCCAACTGCTACGCCAAAGTCATCACTGTAGAAGGAAAAAAGAAAATGGTTATTTACTCCAAACAGCCCATTGCAGTATCGGAGGAAATTACGTATGATTACAAGTTCCCAATTGAAGACAAGAAGATACCGTGTCTCTGTGGAACCCCGCAGTGTCGTGGAACACTAAACTAAATTATAGCATCCTTATTGCTAAAAATATATTTATATTTGCGTTAAAATATTTTTATGAGCTAAGTTACAGAGAATATCCGTATTTATGGTAATAATACGACCCAACTGAATCATGTTTCCGATATTATATATTACCTACTATTACAAATTATGTCAACTACATACAGAATTTAGAAATTTATCAGCAAATGTAAGAAGCTCTTCTGAATGCTACATATAAAAACTATTTATTACAGATATACATACAGATAATCCATGTGTATTTTTACTATCCAAACTTTATTTTTTGCATTTTTATTTAACTTTCACTCATTTTGTCATCTGCTTCATGTTTATACCCGCATCGTGTACCTGCTCCAGTTCGACAGCCCATTAAGAAAAACCGGCATGAGAAACATTTCTATAATTATAATATATTATATTTCAATGTATGTAGTACATAAAGTACAATCAGAAAAACTCTTCTGTTTGAAATTTTGAGAAGCATCAATTCATCAAACCAAATATCATCATTTCGATAAGAATTATGCAAGCTGCCTTGAAGCAGGTAGTAGAAATTCAATTTATTATAGCATCTTTGCATGAATAAATAAGAATGGTTTCTGTCTTCTTGTTCTTGACTGAATTATTCTCTGTACGATAAGTTCTAACTAAATGTGTTAAATGTTGGGGAATCGAATTATTTTTCCTGTTAGGTATAGCCGCGTCCGCGTGGAGTGCAGCATCTACTCATATTATAAGCACATTATTATTTGTCATGACACTGTTAACACTTTCTTCTCAGAAAGAGAAGCGCTTTAATTCTATCTCTATCCGATCCCACGCCTTCACCATGTCCTAAATATCACCACAAAGCTGATATTCATTATACATAGGCATAGCATAGGCATCGTCTCCGTCTGTTATCTCCCATTAATAAAAAGTGAATAAAAGAGCGTCACGTCGTCGTCGTCGTTTGCTCGTACCTTGCAGTACTTGGTACGCACACACCACCGAGAAGACGCCGGTTCTCGACAAAAGCGGAACATCAACAGAAAATGAAATTAACCACTCAAGTCAACACAACTCAGGTGCAGTAGTATAACTTCTCTCATTTGTAGTTCAATATGTGTTATTTGGGCATTAGCAGTGCATGGGATGCACGACGGCGAGGTTTAAGTAGCTGTAGTTGTCCCCATCACTTTACACATAAAGTCGAACAACCCCAACGTTGAATGTCAATGTAATAAAAATCCGTGCAAGAATCGCATTACTCATCTCATCGCAGTAACAAAAAACAAGGGAACTTGAATGAAAATTGAAATGTAGATTACACGACTTACAAACAAGGCAGATGCACAACAATCAAAATGTTTTTTACAGCTGAGCACATGTACTAGTGCCAAGTGCCTACTATAACGCGGCTACACTGCAATTTAAAAAATACAATACAAAATTAGTAGTTTCTGGTCAACATAAGTAATTATAATACTTTTATGAACATCTATTTAATACGACTACAAATGATGTAATTGCTTACATGTCAGTTTAAAATAAACTTATCGTTTTCAGAGAAGAAAATTTACAGATAGAAAAAATCCATCACATTTTCATAGAGACCTGGCCTCAGTTCAAAAACTTCTATCAAAATATAGTTAAGTAAATTTATAATAAGTATTTACGTTTCTATTCATTTACTGCTCTCGTGCTCTCATTATGGCTAAGATCAGGAAACGCACAATCAAAGGCTAATTGGCTGTTTAGCATATAAAGAACACTGATAATTAACCACTTTTAGTCTCGTAGTGGCAGTGGCACTGATTATTTACTATAGGGCACAATATGCGAATATATTATAGAAATTTGGTTCTCTAGCTATACCTACACCTTTTTCATATAAAATATATAGAAAAGAAATGATTAAAATAACGAAACCCAAAAACTGCATAATTTCATTAGAGTAAAGGAATTGGTTTGAGGGTAAAATCTCTACCCTTCCCAAAAATAGGAAGACTAGCGTATATGAATGCCCCAGTGTTGAAAAACTACGGAAGAACGGAAAATAAAAGAATGAAAGTTAACTGACTACACACATGTCCACTTTCTTCACTCTATTTCATTTCCAATCGTTAAAATCTGTAAGGCTGTGTATCATCAACTCATCATCTGTACTCTGTAGTATGTAATAAAAAGTAAAAAGTAATAAAGCTTGTTAAGTTTCAGAATGCCCATAGGCATTTCTTCCCCGTGATCGACAACCCCTCTCTATATGTCAAGT
>JAQFYG010000191.1:0-41910 GCA_034694325.1 Entomobrya corticalis | reverse complement strand
TCATCATCATCATCATCATCAAAATCATATGTAGTCTCAAAAAATCTCAAATCCTTCAAATTTTGTCTACCAGCAACTTACATTAAAACCACACATAAACATCATCATCATCATCATCACCATCAATTCAAAGATAACATTTACACTCTGATTCATAATTCTAATTCAAATACTGATTCATAATTTTTCTTATCCAATCCATACTAAATTATCCTTCGCGAAGTGTACATTTTAACTACACATGTCTCTTGACTTGGTTCATAGGAGATGACGGTAGATTTCTATCTACCTTCCACTCATTCTATCCCACTTTGATTTCATCTTGATCATTTTCTATACAAAGCTATTGTACTGTCCTCTACTCTACTCTCCTAAGCTTCAACCCTTTTTTCCATTCAATTCCTGCCTGTATTTAACATGACGTCATATTGCCCCAACACAGTCCCATATACCCCCTCCATTCCCTCCAATGCTTTATAACCCTTCAGAGATCAAATGTAACAAGCTTTCTTATTGGATCCCAAAATTTAACTGAGAAGATGCTCAACCCTTTTTGTATATATATCCATTATAATTTTATACTATCATCATCATTATTATTATTTCTCCCCCTAAAAAATGTATAGTATATATATAAAGAACACTAGCCGTAGCACCCTTCTTCTTCGATCTTTATAATATTTTTTCTTGTCCTTCTACATGTAAAAGATACATCTTTTCTTGTACTTGTAACACAACCTATTACATTTTGCTAGTGTACTTGTACTTGTCTCAATGTTTTTTGTTGATGTTTTGCTTTTTTTACAACAGATCATTGTACACGTAGAATCCTATTACGTTAGCGTACCGTTCCTTTTTTTACTACTAGCCACTACTAGAAAAGCAGAATGATGACATGCTGAAATAAAAAGGTAATGATCTCTATGAAAAAAAAATATATATCCAAGCAAGCAAGCAAGCAAACTTGATCATGATCATCATCATGATCATCTTTCTGGTAGAGAAGCCCTGTGTTTTCTCCACGGCTCCACCGCTTCCAATAATATGCATTTTTTTGCATTCTTCTTTGAAGTGATCCGTGTATATATTTTTGTTGAACCGCCGCCGTCGTCGAGCCGTCGAAGAGGCCGAGGACTCCGAGGAGACGAATAAACAGAAAGAGGAGATGGGAAATTGAGAGTAGTTGTGTCACAGCTTTTGTGGGAGCAACAACATTTTTGGGAGGGAAGATGGCATTTAGGTATTTAGAGATGACGAGCAGAGCAGACAGAGAGACAGGTGCATAGAGATCATCTGGAATTCTATGAAATCACTGAAATAAAAATGTGACTGATGAAAATAAATGTTTTTATGAATGAATGAAAAATAATTAGGGGGGGGGGGAGGGAGGGAAGAAGGTTGTTTGATGTTTTTAATTTGGAAATAATTGGAATGGGGAAATTTGATAATTTTGAATGGAAAGAATACTATGAGAGGTTTCCATGGAAACTTGAAGAATGAATGGAGTTGTAATCTGTAGTTTTGTAGTAGTAGCCATCAGGCATCCGTCAAGCAGCATCAGCGTACAGCGTAAAATACGTACGACGGCTAGTACCGGAGCTCAAAAGACTCGAGACTCAACTCAAGGTCTTTAAGCATGCTTGTTTGCCTGCTTGGCTGCTTGGTTTGTTGGGGAGCTGATGATGCGAGATGTACAGCGACGGCACATTTCTTCACTGTTTTCATTGGAAAAAAATTGAGAGGTGCTGAGGTCTGAGGTGCACCCTCTCCTACCGAAAACCAATGCTGTTTGCTGAGCTGCTGGTGGAGAAGAGAGATCACCGTCACCATAACAACCATTGTCCACCATCCGTGTAAACATACACGAGGAGGAGGCGAGCACAACACGGAAAATCATCAGTCGGTTTGGTTTGTCTGGAGCTGGAAGTCTTAGAGACTGGAGAAAAGGTAAAAAATAAATATAATTAAATGGGTCATCGTTAAACGTATTCTTAATTATGTTACTGGTTACTAATTAGTAGATATAGTTTTCTTCTCCGGTTTGCTTTGAACTAACCAGTTGAGTTTGAAGTTGTTGATGGTAGCCAGTTTTTTAAGTTTCATAAGCGACCTAGGTCAATAAAAAATGTAAAAGCAATTTGTTGATGAAGCTTTAAGATTTGAATTTAATGATAGTAGCGACTAATTAGTTAGTTGGTTAGTTAGTTATTTAGTTATCAGTTGATGTAATTATGGAATAAATTGCTTTTGTTTTCAGATATTCAACCCTCCTTGTGCCTTGGTGATTGATTAATTAACAGCTATAGAATGTTCAGACCTCTTCCTGCAGCGGATGATTCTGCGGATGCAGGTAAATTGTTGAAAAGACTTTTGAGATTAATTAGCTTGTCTTGTAGTTAGATGTTGTGTAAATGTTAACCTTTGACTGGGTTAATTGGGGTTAAATGGTAACCTTTTAGATCATTATTTAATTGTTTGTTTCACTATTTTGGTTACAGATGGGGAGGATCAACAGAGGATAAAACAGATGATGAAGTACCATACAGTCTCCTTTATTATACTGGTCGGTATATTTAGAGCAGGTTGGACAGATTAACCTTTAAATGTTGAATGTGAAATGATCATTTAAATATTCTCGTGAAGTGTGGAAAGTAACCAAATTGTGTTTTTACATTTTCATTTCTAGCTAAAGTGGCGGTGGAGAACATGGGCCTTTCCTCATTTAACTAACTAGTCGTAGTAACCAACATTCATAGTTCTTCTCTCGTCGTCAGTCATCCAACAGTATCCGTTGTTATATTATATCTAATCAGCTAGATTTGTTTCGTATGTGTAATTAATGTATAACGAATTATAAAGTTAACTCATCATACAAAATATAATTTTTATAAACGTTATATTCTCTTTACTGTTAGTATGCATTTCATATATCGAAAATGAAAACAGTAATAAAATGAAAGACGAAAAACTGAATAAGTAAATGCATGGATTGGTTAATTGAAACCCCATTGATTAATGTTTCCATAATGATCAATTATAGAGCGTTCTTCATCTTCAAAAGATCCTAATTGGCACCCAAATGCACGTCCCAAAGATTGGTGAATCAATTTTAAACTTTCATAAAGTTGCATTTAACCGTTAGTAACGGTATTTGTGTGACAATGCAATCATGCAGCGCTCAACAATGAATCGTTCGAAAAGTATATGCAAAAGGGAAAAAAATGAACAGAATAGTTTTTCGAACACATTTTTTTCTCAGTTTTTTGTTTTCATTTCTGGTTTTTAGGTACCGAGTCTTTTAATACAAAGGACTGATCATTCTTTCGTGAGTGTGTTTGATATAAATAGTCTATTATTATATCATACAATTAACAAACTACCCCTACATTTATTTTTTTAATTTCTTAAAAAGTTTGTATTTTCTTTTTCATTTATCTCATCAGTGATAAAATGTTATAAATTAATAGGCTTTTCTTTTCCGAAGATACGAATACTCATTTATTTTTTTTGGTTTGTAGGGCAGCAAGCACTTCCGGAAATAATAAAAACGTGACACAATGACATTTAGAGATTTTTTCATGAATTATTACACAAATTGTACAAGTTTTACAGTCGTTGGTTGAATGGCTCTTAATTAAATAAACGATTATTCAGTTGTTTTTTCATTATTATTGCTACGGCGACGATAACTCCATCTTATTCGTTTTTATTTTGTTTGTGTGGAGGAGAATCGAGAGTAAAAAGGATGATTTTTTAATTGATAGTAATTGCTTTAAGTGGCAGTTAAACAGTCGATAATAGATGCAGTCATTAAGATTAAATTATTAACTGACCGCTTTCTTTGAAAAAAATACACTTTCCTTTAGACATCTTCGGTATAAATTAACTGACGAAAAAACTTATTTGTGTAAACGAAATGAAAATTATTGATAAAAACACGTTAAAAGTCTCTGAAACATTTCAACAACAATTTGTTATTAAAACTGTCTTAAAAACCACAATCACAAATATTAAATATTGCCGTAGAAAAACCCATTAAATAATTAAACTATTAATTATATAATTAGCATTTCTCTTATGTAAAAATTCTTTTGTTTTTTAGCGATCGACGCGCGCAGTTCATCTCTAAATTGTTTTGTAAAATCCCTCGGTGATCTGCCCTAATTTTCAAAGTTTTCCTTTAAATATATTTAATTTTTTATCAGTAGTTCATTCACTTTACCTAATAATTAGTTAATAATTACCTTAATATTTTGTTTGTTCTTTAGGTATAGAAATGCAAACCATTAAACTTGTAAATGTTTATCATATAGATAAAGATAATAAAAATAAGGGAGTCATCATCATCATATGTGTAAAATATTAACTACCATTATATAATCATCATTTTTTAATATACTTAGATAATTGTTTACTTATTTAAATACTTTTTTTATTATTACTATTCTTTTTTCGAACGCCATTAAACTTGGACATTTTTTATATTTAGTTTGTCCATATTTAACAGTTTTATATTCATTATTTCTTTGAGATAACATATTATACTTATTTAGTTTGTTCCTAAACAATTTAACTTATATATTTATATAGTAACCATTATGACGACGACGACGACGATGTGTATAAGATAATCTTTGTAAATCTTTTGATATCTTTTTACACGAGATATACAACAATGAAAAATTAAATAACTGTTCTCTTTCTGCTCATCATTTATATGAACCATTTGTTTTATTTTTATTTTTTTTAGTATTTAGAAAAATGAATAGTTAAATTTTAATATACGCTGGTAATAATATATAACAACGAGAGAAATATCGTTTTCATTTCCATATTTTATTTATACACACAGCTACTTATATTTATAGTGTTCTACTAAATCTAACTATAAACTATTTGTTTTTCTACTACTTAAATAATTAACTAATAATTAATGATATCATGAAAAAAATGGTGACACACAACACTCTTTTTTTATTTTATAGCAATTTAGATTATAAATGGGAGCATTTATAATCATTTATAATAAGCACTAACAAAAAAAATTGTTCGGGAAATATCGCCACAAATAAAATTGTTCGGAAATAACGCTGACTACTAACAAGTAGGTACAAAAAATGATTACCACTTTTTTTCTTTATCAATCTGTTAAAGTGATTAGTACTCATGCTTTACTTTCTTTCTTTTTTCTTTATACAATTTACATATAAGTTAAGATCCTTTCTTTCTAAAAACTAATTCCGGTTTTGAATTAGTAGTTAAAATTGTAACATAAACTGTGTGTCTCTAGGAAACAAACAAACAAAAATATTAAAGAAAACAACAACAAAATATTCAACTCAGACTTGCACTGCACATTTAAAACTATACACAAAATAAAATTATACAATAGTTACAAATAATATTGATAAACGACTAATTACTAATGATAAGATTTTTTAAGAGATGCACTTATTTAAAGTATAAATAGCGGTATATTTATAGCAGTTGTTACTTTTTATTTAGATAATTTATTTAGTTTTTAAACTTCCGGCACTAATTCCTCCTTCCGAAGAAGGTATTGCACAAAAAAATGCTAGTCCTATAATCAATCATATATCGTTATAATAATATATAATTTATTAATTAGTTAGTTATTTGTTTTTGTTTGTTTATAGCATAAATAATGTCTTGCAAACTTTTTTTGTTCTTTGCATAAGTTCTCACGCAGTTGAAACATAATAATAATTATATAAATTTCAAGGTTTTTCTTTCTGTTTATTAAAAGGACATATTATTTTATACAACAATTTGTTTATACACATTTTATTTTCCATTATATGCAATAAATGTAGTAATCATAATAATAATTAATCATAATAATCATAATTATATAGTTTTTTCCTTTTTTTATTTGCTTTTTTTAAATTATTATTTTTTTCGTATGAACGACGACGGACGACGACGTCGCAGAGATATTTTTAAAAATTGTATGTATGTTTTTATATATGTCACGTTTAACGACGTGTTTTGTTTAAAGGACTTTGTTTGTTTATTCTTGAGAGAGGTGTGATTATTTCGTTTCAGAGTTTTTTAAAATCTTTAAACCACATGGAATGTGGCTCTGTTGAACAAGAGCTCTCTGGGTTATCTGTTTTTGTTTTAAATGCCGATAATAAATAGATAAATTGAAGAGTAGTTTTTATGTATGTAAAATTGTAGTTGTTGGTGTTGGTCAAGACACTCCCTCATTTTGTCCTAAGAATACTGCAAAAACCTTACTAATTAAAACGCTTTCTCTTTTTTAAAACGATATATAGATAGATATATAGATATATTACTATGTTTTTTCCTTTTCCGAGATCACAAAGGCATTCGCATTCGCAGAGGAAGAAAATGTCTGCATAAAAATGTTATGTTGTTTTGTAGAGAAGATAATAATATATAAATTAATATGCAATATTTTATATAGGTATATATTTTTAAACATATATAATAATAATATATTATTATTATTTAATGCAATAATAACAATAATTTAATGTAATAACATAATAATAATGATAATAAACAGAGTAATGATAATAATAATAATGTTAAATTCTGTATAATAATAATAATTATAGCATTTTTTTTCATATTGCTTTACATATATAAACACACGTCGTCCAGACAGAAGAGGATAGAGTGGTGGGTAAAGATTTTTCTAACGAATCTACAAATTCTACAAGGAAATCTGTACATCAATATGTTCACTACAGAATATAATAATATAGATATATTTAATTTAAACTACTGTATAAACTAATTAACTAAAGGATATCGCTGGTGTGTGTTTCATTACTTAATATTTTTTTCACAAACATTTTTCTTTTTTCTAAATATATATCCGGTCCGTCGTCGTAGATTAAACTGGAAGTCAAAACTGTAATAACAATCATATAAAGTCTGTAGTGTTGTGTGTGTGATTATACTTTTTAGTGTAAGGCGTTTTTACACTCTTACTGGTGAAAAATTGACGAAATAACTGTTGGCTTATTTTTAACAGTCACCAACAAAAGCTAATAGAGTTCATATATAAGTGTATGCATTATTTTCGTTATTCATCCAAAAAGATGATTTGTTTTTCCTACCAAATCATCTTTCTCTTATTTTTTTGTCTTCTACATCGTACAATAATTATTTCGCTTTTTAACTATATGCACATATAAACTTTTTTCTTTTTTGTAAACTAAATCTACTTAAGTCTTTGGCCAACTGGAGTAAATCTTTTCTGCCATCACTCAGGGTGTCACAATTGTTCCACATACTTTGTTAACTGTTCTTGTGCCGTGAGCACAGAATCATCTGTCATTAATTGAGGCGACGAATGTAAAATGTCTAGTTGAGGAGCAGCCGACCCGCCGGCTACCGGATGAGGGGAATGCGAAGGCGTGGGAGGGTGATGTGGTCTTGGTGATGGTGTAGGCATTGCTCGAGGGGAAGCGCTTGGTCCTGAAACGGGCGTTGGAGGTCCCATCGGGGACGAGACCTGAGCTGGTCTACTCGTAAATCGTTGCTGTTGCAGCTGAGATTGTAATGTGGGGTTACCCAACTGCGCACCTAATTGGTTCACACCTGGATTCCCTAGCTGTCCCATTGACGAGAGTTGAGATGGGAGCTGAGATTGAAGTGTTGGTCCACCACCAGAACCCATTTGACTTCCTACAACACCGGGGTTCATTGTCCCAGAAAGCTGAGCTAACTGCGGGTTCCCAGCTCCTCCGAGGCTAGGATTAGCACCCATTTGGTTGCCTTGCGAGTACGCCAGGAATTGTTGATTTTGGGGAGCCTGAGCACCATTATTTCCTAATGTTTGCTGTTGTTGTCTCATCATCATCTGCTGCTGTTGTTGACGAATCCACTGTTGTTGTTGTTGCTGCTGTACCATTAGTTGGTTGTGTTGTTGCGGACTTTGTGGATGCTGCTGGAGTCCGTGTTGATGATTCATTCCAACAGCTTGCTGACCAAGTGCACCTGTTTTAGATATGCCATGAACATAATAATAAGTTATATCTTTATTGTTTCCTCCGGTACCGGTTAAACCACTCCCACCACCACTATAACGATTACTGAGACTGTTTCCAAAATCCTGCTTCTGATTCATACCTTGATGGATCATGTTATGTTGTTGTTGGGGTTGTGACGACATGATCACTTGTTGACCAGCTTGCTGAGGGACGGGTTGACCGGGTTGGGAGACAGGCTGTTGTTGAGGGGCCCCTTGTTGATTTTGTTGCTGCTGTTGTTGTTGCTGCTGCACCTGCTGTTGTTGTTGTTGCTGTTGTCGATGTCTAATAAATGCAGTCATTAACTGTGGGTTTGAACGTAGTAATTGTATCACACGCTGTTGCTGTTCAGGGGTAGCAGGTGCCCTCAGAGTCTGCAACAATTGATGTAACAGCAATGGACCTTGATCACCTTGACCGATTTGACCAGGTTGTCCAGCAACTGGTCGAATTTGTTGACCTCTCAGGGCAAGGTCTAAGAGTAATTTTTTTGAAAGGGTAAAAAATAGATTCCATACAGTTTACAATATTTACATAAATAATCCTTTAAAAATCCTTTCCGTTTGAAAAATATTTCGTATCTTGAGTGACCATGCAAGGTCGAATCATAAATTTCTTTTAATTGTTTTTGTTCTAGTACCTCCACTCAGTGGTTGTTGTTGCGGCTGCTGAGGAGGCTGTTGTTGTTGTTGTTGTTGTTGGGGATTCGGTCCTTGTTGCGGAGGTTGGTTGGGTTGGGGCTGTTGCTGCTGTAACATTATATTAGGAGAACTAGCGAGTTGAGCATTATTATTGACAGGCCTGGTGGGTTGCATCCCTGGATACCTCTGGATCTGATCCATGCCAGGTAAGCTCGGATGTCGCAGAGGTGCTGGGGCAGCGTTTGGAGCTGGCACTCGAGGAGTTGGACTCATTTGTGGATGGGGACCACGGAATTGACCCACTGGGGACATGACACCGCTGGGATTGGGAGGAATATGTTGTTGTGGATGACCACCGGCAGGGTGGGGTTGTTGAGGCTGCTGTGGAGGTATACCAGGTGCAATTACTTGTGCTTGTTGCCGTGCAACTTCTTCTTGTACTTGTCTAGCAGCCTATTGTTAAATGTTGTATTTTAATGAATGAACACACAAATAAGCAATATAAGATATGGATAAAGCGGACGGTAAAAGCACACTCAAATCTTAAATTTTAAAAAGAAAAACCGACGCAATTTTGCGTACCTGTAAAGCTGCAAGTGGAGCGCCTGTACCAGGCTTACCACCTACTCCCACAACTCCTAATTGTGTTGTCATCGGACTGCTTACCGACTATTAAATATCAAGAAAGGAACGATGTCAAATATTTTTTAAGAATATTGAAATGAACGAAAATTGTTTGGGAAAGAAAGACGGAAAAAGTTTTGGAAAAGGAACGAATTGTACAAAAAAAGAATGTTTTAGACATCGTTAACTTTCATGAATCAAGAATTGTGACCTTGAACATCATAATATACAGAGAGTCATTTGTACTTTGGCCTACTTTCTAATCAATTGTCATGTTGTTGCATCATCTTCATGATGATCACTCAATAAACATTTTCTAAAGTACTCCATTGCTTTCAATTTCAATAAAAACTAGACATCAATAGCAATATAGTCAATTAAGCAAGTAATTAATTAAGCAAATAATATTGAAATATTTCTCAATTGTGTGTATTAATTTGTTGGATGGCCTCAATTAATTTACTCAAAAGGGACATTGTGTGAAAGCAACAACTCATAAATCAATCAATCAATCACCTTCAATCTCGAAGACAATGCGCTGAAAATTATAAAAAGATTTAGTGTGCAAAATATGCTAAATGCTAAAGTTCGAAAGTGTTGCTATGGAAAATTTTTGTGTCCGGTTTTAGCTAAAAACCTTGCTAAACTTTAAAGCTGACAAGTAGTGAAGTGAAGCTAACGATTAAGCTACAAGGCATCTAGACAGATAGATAACTATCATCAGCAAATAAAAGTAAAATGATACATTCTTCTATACTTCCTGTCTTTGTTCATAAAAATTAAGTACGCGAGATTTCGTAAATGACAATAATAGCAACGGTAGATTTAAAAAAAATAGAACTGACAAGAAATTAAAGACACTGATAGATAAAAAACGTAAATAAAAGGAATAAATCATAGATAAGTAGACAAAAAAGTTTAAGAAAGGGCTAAAATAGCATGTAGTATCATGTCGCGGAATCTAAAAGCATAAGATAATTACCGGAGGTACTCCTTGACTCGGTCTTTGCTGAGCAGGTGTGCCTCCTGGCGATGGAGCAACAGGAGGGGCTCCGGAGGCATTTCCCATTTGCATCATAACTTGCATTCGGCGACGAAGCAACTGATTCTGTTGGACACGTTGGTGCTGCTGTTGTTGTCGTAACTTCTGTTTGATGTTGTGGCAGAATGGAACCGGACATTTCTGTTCTTGGCAATGTTTGGCGTGGTAACAACAAAGTGCAATAAGTTGTTTGCAAATTGGACAACCTCCGTTTGTCTTTCGTTTACACAGCTAAGAAAAAAACAGAAGGATTCACGAAATGAGAAAACGATTGTTAAAAAATGATTTTAAGTAAGAATTGAACAATGTTTAAAAAAAAGTAAAGCATACCTTGGCATGCCCAACAACTCTTTTCATCTTCTGGCATGATGGAAGTCTGCAGTTGGCATCTCTGCACTGACAAGCATGAACTAAACTGTGGATGCACCGTTGAATAGACAACTTTCGAGCCACTGTTGGATTGGATTTGCTTTGATCTCCTGGGGATGGGCTTGAACCGTCATCCAAATCGAAACCGAGTTTGTCCATCTTGTGTGGATGGCCAGTCTTTTGGTAGCAGCCCACGCAAAGATCAAAGTCGTCACAGACTGTGCAGTGATACCTGTAAAAAAAACAAAGAAAAATGAAAAAGGTAGATTATTAGAACAAGACACAACTTGTTACTTTAATAATTTGCGACTAGCTGCACTAAAGCGTAATGCTCTATAAAAACTAAAACTGCAAATCACTGTTTGCTCTTCTTCTTCTCTTCAACTTTCTTCAACGTTAAATGAACATTTTCCTTTTCATTGTTTTATCATCTTTACTTTTTTCCAAGTAACGAAGTGAATGAACGAAAAAAAATTTTTTATCAAGAAGTGAATGAACAGATTTGCATTATTATTCAAATGAGTCATTCTGATAAGAAGCCTTTCATGCAGTTTCATGAAAACTCATTAAAACTCATACAGTTTCACTACTTTTTATAAAGATATATTTGGAGCTTTTTTATCAAGTTACCAAGTAAGTACTATGAAAGATAAATAATAATTTTGCTTGAACACTTGTGTTACTTTTATAAAAACTCAAATGCATACAAATCCTATAAGAAAAAATCTGTACTTGGAAATATGGCTTTTATCAAGTTGTTGTAATGTAAACATTTTTCAATTCTTTAAGATTGTAATACAAATATATTACCCACTGAATACTAGGCTTGGCTTTAAGTTACTTTACTTGGCATTGTTATTAAAGCCACAATGTTCGTGAAATGACTAACGAGAACATCATAAATTCTGATATGATAAGTAAGCATTGCAAACTACAGAAGCAAATTTATAAAAAGCAAAATATATGTATAAAAAATTGAGGAAATATTATCTGATTTATGCATACATTGAAGCATACCTAGTTTCCACATGATTTTTGCAATTATTACATGTGTATACGAAACGGTCTTGTCCTTGGTTGTGGAGCTCATATAACATTGCCATTGTGGAATACTTGGCTCTACGAAGCGATGAAAATTCGTAATGCTTGTCTCTCGCCAGCGTCAAAAATGCATCACGACCGTCCATTAAATCGCATGCAATAAACGGGTCCGGATCTTGAATTCCCTGTAAATCATACAAATGCAAAATGGTCATAAATGAGTTATCAGGTCTCGGGTCTCAGGACATGAATAGAACATAACTAATGGTTGTATTGGTAGATAAGGTTAAAGAACTTACAGCTAAAGAAGCTGCAGATTGAGCGGAATGCAATCTGATGACAAAGAAGACTTCCTTGTGCTTTTCCATCGTTGCAAAGATCTTGGTGGAGAGGTCGTTCCCAGTCTGAGGTGCATTTGACTTTTTATTGTTTTTACGCTGATTAGCTTTGGATTTGTTCGACTTCTTAGCCTTCTTTTGACCCTTTTTCTTCCCGTCTCCATTAACTTCGGATTCCTCCTGCATAGGCGAAAGTAACACATTCTATTAACCGCTTACGTAAGTGCATGAAAGGGATAATTTGTTTTTGATTGAGAATATATAAGATTGTAAATTACACTGCTGGCGGCGGCAGCTGCAGCAGCTGCTTCAGCGGCAGCCTCAGCTAGACGGCGTTTCTCCTCCTCTTCTTGATCTAGCTCTTTGATCGACTCCTCCAGCACGTTGGGCCAAAAATCACCTTCGAAGTAAGGCAGCTCTGCGGCCGATGATAGATTATCTTCCATCGCTTGCTTCAGTATATCCTGTAAATTTAAATGAGAAAAAAATTATGAAAATGAAAGAAAAGTTGCACGAGATGACAAATTTTAAAGTTAATTATGATTTTTTGCTCACCTTATAATCCAGAACGATTCGTTCGATAATACCCTTATCTAGCATCTTCTTATACCATTCTTGTAATCTCTTAGGTTTAGGAATTTTCTGTTCAGGTGGATGACAATGGAAAATATAGTCATCACCTTCGGAAGGTGGACAAGCCCAAATATGAGCCATTGTGTATCCTAGCTGTTTTGCATATTCTAAGTATCCTAAAAGAATTTCGTGATAGACAGCAGTTCTGAATTGTCTAGGCCTAAAGAAATGTACAGAATCTAAATACGCTATATACACGCGTCTAGTATTTGGAAGCGGACACTCTGAACCGTATTCCTGGACATGCATTCCAAAGAAGCATACGTCTGTCCCGTCGATCTCTTCAAATGCAAAAAGAGCTTTTGCCCTGTAAACATGAAAAAATCAGGACAACAGTTAGTTATGCTATCTATTATCAATCAACCAAATGTCAATCATTTAAGGATGCAACAGTAATAGATTTCTGGAGCTAGGGTACTTACCGGTACGGGAAGGTATCATGCAGACTTCCGGTCTCAACGAAACGGTTTCTCATTCCTGGCTTCACCTCGACCACTTTTTCCGAAGAGGAAACGACACGAATGTACACTTCACCGGCACCGGCTTCCTTCTTCTTCAAAAAGTTGTTCACACGGGTTTCAATATAAGTTCCTAATTTCGTCGTAGGTAACCGTTTGGCTGTGAATTTATTCTCCTTCTTTTTCTGGTTCTTTGCCTTCAGGCAATTTTCACAGGTAAACCTATAAAACATTCAAAACAATGATTAAATATACAGACTGAGTATACCTGTCAGTACATACACAGCTATTTTATAAGAAAGAGTTCAACTTTAACACTTACCCTTGCGGCCAAATTGTTTCCATATGGAGAACACATATTTGATGAAGTTTACGACCACAATCATTGCACTCAACGAAAGGTTCTAATTCTAAGTGATCATTCTTCATCTCAATGAATTGGTCTTTACGTATAGAGCTAAAATAGATCAGAAAAGGACAAAAATTAATTATTAAATTCTGTGTTTAACAAGTACAAGTTTAAAACTGGTTCAAAAGTTGAGTACTGAAATGTGTAAAAACTTACGCGGAAGGGGCAGTGGGATCGTCTCCCAAATTGACTGTCTCTCCTGGAATCTCGTTGAAACATTTCTGACAATAAGTATATCTATCATAAAGAAAAACAAGCAAAATCCATTAACAACTTGAACATAGATGAAGGCAAGTCAGCAAAATGATATACTATAATCTTCCAATTAGTCGTACTAATCTTGTTAGTCGTAGTTAATTTCTCTAATTTGTACAATATAATCCGCAAACTTACCTATTTTGATAGGAAAAATATTTTGCGTCTCTTTGAATCGTGCAAAGTTGCTTCCCATAACAGCAAAGTGTTTGGGGGTTGAACGTATATTTACGACCGCAGCAATAGCCCAGAGTCTGCATTACAGGATCGATCTCCCCTTCAAACACTTCAGACAACTAAAACAATCGAAATAAAAAGCAAGCAATGAATACAACTATGAATACAAACATGAGCATATACCTCAGCAAAATGAATTTTGCAAATGAGGACAATAGTCGACAACATTACATTCAATGTATTTTTCTGAGAATTTCACTTGTGACTTACCTTAGTACAATAACGGTATACCCGGGACGTTTTCCTATTGTACAGCCATGCATTATCAAACATAAGCCATACATCGTCGACATACTCCCATGGATCGCTGTAACTCCCACTTTCTAGCTTTTTCTTAATGGTTGACAAATCCATAGGCTTCTTAATTATATCAAAATAATCGGGTATTCCTAGTGCCTACAATACAATTACGAATCAAATGCAAGACATTTAGAGGAGGACCATGAATTGAGTGGATATGTATTGTTAAGATATCAATGTAGTATAAATTATGAATATGCAACTGATAAATATGCTTACTTGAGGATCAACGGGTTGCTTAAATGGAAGGGACTCGGGATCTTGACGAAATAATTTCTCTAAAGTTGGCAGAAGAGACTGTTTCAACTCTTCCGGTTTGAACACTAAAGAAATATGATCAATTATTATTAACCTAAAAACATGTTACTTGAATATAAATAGTTTTAAAATCATGGCTTTCAACACTTACGGCACTTTTTCTTGTCTCCACCAGCTGAAGGCGGTGCTGGCGACGCCATAGACGTAGATGCAAGCGAAGTTGTGCTACTCGCAGGAGTTTTGGGAGGCTCCGCCTTCACAGTAGTTGCTGTACTGCTCACACTCGTAGTTTCCATAGCTTCTGCAGTACTCGACGTCGACATCGGGCTAGATGGCTCTTCTTTTATTTCTTCTGTTTAGTAAATAACGAAATAAAAGACAAGAGTAAAAATATGTTAACAACTTAACATCACGTGAAATATGAATGACAGGCAAATAATCAGGCTTTTTAGAATGTTGAGTTTTATACTCTATTTCGTGGAATTCCAATTTACAGGAACAAACAACAGTAATTAAATGCCGCAGAGAAAGCACTCATGAAAAATACACACCTGCTCTTAGCTTGTAATGCAGGTATATTGAATGCGCTGTGAATAAAATTACACATAGGTACACGTGCACACCTGTCGTTTCCGTTAATTTGGCAAATGAATTGAATGCCCTTACTTACATGTATTACCGATTAAATATGGTTTATAGTTCAATATATATTTAAGGAACAAAATACACTTACTTTTACAACCCGCTGGGGGATCAATGTGCATGGGCTGCGACTCCTCCCTATCCTCCGACTCAGACTCCATTTTCACATCCCCGTTCACTTCATGCTTACTTCCCTCCGTTGATTCACTATTCACCGTAATCGGGATGTTACTAACATCCGCTTTGATATCACTACTATCAATATGACTTATGTCTGAAACTGATGTCGGGGTTTGTTGGGGAAGCAAATTGTCGAATTCTCCATTAAATGAAATACGCTTTTGGTTAATTTGCTGTTGTTGTTGTTGAGATTGTTGCTGTTGGGATGGCGGTTGTTGAGTCTGCTGCTGCTGATTTTGCTGCTGTTGGGATTGTTGCTGTTGTTGCTGCTGAGGCGTTGGAGGTTGAGTTATCCCAGGCACAGAAGGTGGCTGTTTCGGAACATCAAACTGTTGTTGAGACGAAGACGGAGGAACCTGCGGCTGCTGCTGGGACTGCTGTTGTTGTTGGAACAAACTTGAAAATTGTTGATTAGTGGGAGTGTTCCCAGCGTTCGTTAAAATATTGCTGCTAGGAGATGCTTGGGGTTGCGACATTGCATTTGAAGAGGTCTGGAGTTGTCCGGGAGAAGCTAATGATACAGGAGGTCCTGGCATAGGAAGTCGGTTTGGTATACTAGGAGCCTGTGGTCTTGGTGTAGGTTGAGTTAGTTGATTACTATTTAGAGTTGGCTGCCGAGGTAGTCCCTGATTCGCTGAGGGTATATTGGGCCGCATAAGATTAGGGCTGGGTGCAGGCAACGTCGGCTGAGTTGTTGATTGTGGAGGCTGTACCGGTTGGGGTTGAGTAGGTGCCTGGGATGTTGGTTGCGGCGGCTGCTGTTGAGCTTGTGCTTGTGCCTGTTGTTCTTTCCGTCTTTGACGCTTCTCTTCAAGCTCCTTCTGGATTTTGTATATTTTCTCAGCCAAGAGGTGGTAATACTCTGACCGGGAATTTGCCATCTCATACATGTCACCCTCCACTTTCTTCGCGTAAGCCACTAAGTTACACATCCTCCTGTCAAGCATTGCTTGTGGATCTGGCGATGGGAATATCGCTTGAACTCTGAAAAATAAAGAATAAACAAACCAATAGTAATTAGTAATTTAATTCAATCACAAAAAGGTTTACAAATTTTTTATTTGCAATCATGAATCAAATAACGTTCAAAATCAGTTTTTAAAATTATGTTCATAGTTTTGTAACGTTCGATTGCTGCGTTTTTTGTACGATTTGGAATCTTGGCATTCAGGTTTTTTACTCTTTTTATATGGATTCTGTTATTTTTGTCAATTACTCTGATCTGAAATAAAGAATAATAATAATAATAACAAGCAAACTAGCAATGATAGTAGGAAATGCAGCACTTACAATTTATGTACGAGGTGATTCCTGAGATCCGTACTTATCGATTGGTGCCACTCTTTAGTGCTCTGTACGTTTGACGCAGTAATTCCTGGAGTACTAGTCGGGGGTTGGGCACCAGTGTTGTCAAGTCCCAAAACGGCATTAGGATTGCCACCACCGGGAAATAGAGGCGAGGGTGCACTACCATCTACTGACAATGGTTGTGGCTGAGGTGACGCGGAAGGAAGTCTCGGGGAAGCAGCAGACGGTGGCACAGATTGTTGCTGATTTTGTTGCTGTTGCTGTTGTTGCTGCTGCTGCTGCTGCTGCTGATGCTGTTGTTGCTGCTGTTGTGCCGACACCGGAGGGGCGGGAAGTCGTTGTTGAGGAGGAGGTGGCCGAATAGGCGGAGTACCCGTGGGAATCCCGCCCATGGGAGGACACGTGATACCAAGACCTTCACAAGCTCGCCTAACCTCCAACGGAGGTGGTGGGGTAGCGGCCGGTGGGTTTGGCGGAGGGGGCTGGTTCCCAATGTTAGGAGCTTGGTTAGGCTGACTTGCGGTTACACGATTCCTATCGCGCTTGAGCGGTAAACACACCTCGCAATCGTTTCTTGTACAATGCTTCCAATGTGATATGATTTGCCTCGACGAGGAACAATGAGTAACTGTACAATTCTTCCCGGCCTGGCAGTTTGTCATATGAGTGAGGACGTTCTTCATTGTCCGACAATGTGGTAGTGAACACTGAAAATAGAGTAAACAAAACCATGTTAATACACATATAATATTGACCAAAGACAATTACAATCACCACGTTTTTATGAATATTGTGAAAATGAAGATACTCACATTATTCTGAGGATTTTCCCCGTTAGGCGCTTGACTTTCACGACGCTGGCATTTATGAGCGTGTAAAAGGAGCACTAGCTGTTGCTGGATTAATCTTCGCTTCTCAGGGTCCGCAGTTGCTCCTGGAGGAGGAGGGCCTTGACCAGGCTGTTGGGAAACCGGCACTTGTCCTTGCACAGACTGTGCAATTACTTGATTTGGATTCGCAACGCCAGGTTGAGACATCGGTCCACCATTATTGACAGCAGATACCAGGCTGACGTTGCCGATCGTTGAAGGTTGGCTACCCATGTTAGCAATGGAAGATACTAACGGCGATGAAACAACTCCGCTCATCTGGGAAGCCTGCGACTGCGCTACGGACATGGCGGATGACACAACAACGTTTGGGGGAGGGTTCGGATTGATGAAATCTTCATTCGCTGGGTAACGGGGAGGAGGTTGCATGGGTGTTGGGTTCATTCCAGGTTGTAACATTCTTATTGCGGTTGGACCACCAGGACCAGCATTATTGAAAGTATATGAAGAATTCATTGTCCCCATTGGTTGGCCCTGCAAATTGAAAAATTTTTACACGCTCGATAACTGATAACTTTAAATTTAACTCTCGTCCAAGATTACGTAAAACATGCTATTGTCATTCTCGACTTGTAAAACAACACTTCGGAAAGGAGAACATCTCCATATCAACAAACAAGCCAAGTAATGCTTAAATTATTGCAAAACTAAATCTGATTTCGCTAGAAAAAGAATGATATTGTATCACTTGCTGCACTTGTGTCAAAACTATTGACAGAAATAATCTGAACTCAACTTCATATATTTAAGTTTAAAGAAAAAGTGTCAACAATCTAATCTAATTTAAATAGTTAATAAACGAAAGTATTCGGATTTTCAATGTCATAATCTCACTCCTTTTTAACTTCAAAACCAGGCATTATAGAATCAAAACAAAACTCCTTTTATACAGTAAAGCCTATTCTATAGAGCAATTATGTAATTCCACTACATATACATGCACATAATCTACTGCTTTGCATGTACATTCAAACACAATTAGTTGCAGCTGTGAGCTGTGGTTTACACTCTTTCATGCATTATGCATAACAAAAAACAGAGAGAGTCGAGACTCGAGACTCTAGAGTCTAGACATGTTTAAATCACAGTTTACGTTGTTCCACCGGCATTCTCTCCATTACACGTGGTTAAAGCGATATTTATATTTTAACTTTGTTTTTTCTTACCTGGCCAACTGGATGTCTTTGGGGAACCATAGAAGGTGCGAGGCCACCAGGTTGTTGGTTTCTGATACCTCTTGTCATCAAAGGACCGTTTGGAACCATCTTCCCCATCATCAAATTATTGTTCATTACTGGCTGTTTATTAATGATAACGTTCTTCTGTTGACCAGCAGACATCATCATGCCCTGTAAAGTATTCAGAAAGAACAGTATGAAAATCATCGGTTTAAAGGCAATAATTGTAAGCGTAGTTAAAAGATTAAAAGAGGTACGAGTTCGGAAAAGTTAATTGTATTTGTCATCTCACCCTCACCTGGATAATTTGCTGATGGGGATGGGACTGCGTCTCCCCATTTTGCATAGGGAACTTGGGCGGACCCTGCAAGTTCCCCACTGCTTGCCCAGCGTTGATAAGCATCGCATTTTGTGCATTCTGGGGATTCGTTGAAGGAGCCACCGATGTCGTTACACTTTCTAGATTCGGCCATGATGACGACGGTAAAAAATCCAATTCATCGGGTAGATGACTTTCCAAGTCTAACGCATCCGTTCGAAACAAGCCTGGAAAATAAACAAGAGGTCATTTTGTCAGTAAATTATACATTGAAGATTGAGCTTTCATCATTTAAATAGTTAACTTGTTGAAAATACAGCTTCATGCTAAATAATTGAAATATCAACTTAATTATGACGATACATACGTAGTATTTTTTTGAACGATTTTTTTGAATTCATAGGAATCAAATCAGCTCTATCAACTGACTCTGGAAACGGTAAATCTCTGAACGCGTAAATGGCAAATGGTGGTGTTTTAGCTAATGCACATCTACTTGACGGACCAAAAAACGGACACCATGTTCTAAATTGGCAATAATTTTGCTGCCTACTTTCCAAAGCAGCAGTTACAGATCTCTTAGCCCTTCCTGTAACCCGATGCTTTCCCACACATTCCAATTCCTTCTCAAAACTGCTAAACGACGGAAGTGGCGAACCTCGTTCGTCCATTGGCATTGGCCGATGCCAATTTCGTCTGAAGGGTGCCATGATAAATGTGACACGATTAATTAACTCTCTACTTTAACTTTTTTACTACTAACTTGATATTTAGCTTATTTAAGTAAAGTCTCCTATCACAATTTGCTAACTTGATTAACTTTATAATTAAACAATTAATAATATAACAGCTAATAGATCCTCTTCCTATCTCATCAAATGTCAAAGCTATTTAAGAATTCAAACAGCACGTGATAAAGACTATTAATTTAAAATACTACTAAACTAGTGGTAACTATTAATAATTAATGGACTATCGACAAGACAGAAGATTGTTACAAATACACGAACAATCAACTGACTACAACGACCATTTAAAACTCCTCTTCCCAAACACCTCAATAGTAACTAATGACTAACTACTACTTCTACAATTGACAATTAAACAAAAAATTAATTATTTTCAGATCAACCAATAACTTTCAAGGCCAATAGCTACACTGATTAGTACAAAGTACAACTACAATCAACTTGCTAAAGATTTAACTAGCCAAGCCAAGCCACAAGCTGACAGCTGACAACTAACACAGGCTATTTAACTGCCTACAGTTAAAGTCACTAAACTGCTTCCTACTAATCAACTAAACTAAGATTTTAACTCCAGTTATAATCTCAATCTCTTCGCCTCATTAACTTTGATTGTTTTTCTCCAATTTCACATTTTAATTATTATTTAAAACGTCGAAACAAAAATCTGACAAAAGTCATCTATCAAAACACCAAAACAAACTGACAAATAGACTGTTGATGATCAGTCACTTGGTGATCGGATTCTCCATTCATTTTCCCCACAGCTTGAGCGTCACGTGACACGTTAACTGTCTATCCTGTCAACAAGCAACTGCAGACCTTGACATAACTACACTGAACTAACGTCAGCAGTCACAAATATTGCCATAAATTTAAATGATAAGCTCCGCCCTCTGGCTCACTGGTTTTCTTGCTCTGTCTACACAGCAGTCATCGAAACTCCAAACGGAAAAAGCGACGAGAGGAACACAGAAACAGACAGGAAGAGAAAAGAAGACAGGAGATGACGACTGGATGGCTATCTGCCCGTGTCTTTATGATGCATTGAGAGGATGCGGCTAAGACAAAAGAAGATTTTGCGATTGCGAAGGTGAAAAAGGAAGATGAGATGATGATGATGAGCATGAGGTGAATGAGGAGGAGGAGATGACAGATGAGTTGATGTGTACATAAAATTGGAAATTTTGGAGGGGATGTGAATGTGGAGGAGGTAAAATGGAGGGAACAAGGTTTTTTAACTGACACGTGTGATTTGCATTTTTTGGCGGTGCTAATGTTGACCACACGGTGTACGGTGCACATGGCCGGCAGACAGCATTGCCGTTAAAGCTGTGTTTGCAAGTCAGGTGTAGTCGTCGGTTTTTGAAAAGTAAACAAACGGGAATAGTTAACTGTTGTCAAGTAGTCACTGTCAGTCAGTTAGGTATCTAGTTAGTATTAGTTTGAAATTTAGTTTTAACGGTGATCGTTAGATTTTAAAAGACAAAATGGAAGAAGGGCGAGATAAGGATGACGATAATTACTGGTTTGTTGATATAACGAATGTAATCGTTCTGGTTTTCTATATTATTGCCGTTATGGGTTTTATAACTTCTTTGTGGTTTGTTTCATATTTTTCTTGAACAGTAATTTTTAAAATTTTTATCAATTTGTAATTTAGTACAGTTGACAGTCAGTAATAGTTAGTTAGTATAAGATATCAGTCATTAGTTGTTAGTTAATGGGCAGTAGTAAAACAGTAATATAGAACAGTACAGTAGTATTTAATTTCTAGTAGTGTAGTTCTCCCCTGAGATATCAAAATTAAAGGTATGTACTTTGACATGTGGTAAGTAAACTGCACGTGCTACCTGCATGGGCGGTATATAGGTACTTAATTTGTAAATAAGTTGATTAACTAAAGACGGTCTTATTTAAATGTTTTATTTATTTTGCTATTTCTAGTTTATTTCGAGGCGCCAGGACAGAAGATGGGAGAATAATAAGTAGTTTCTCATCAAAATTCTAACAAATGTAAGCAGTTATTTACTTGAATTACGATTTGTTGCTGTTAAACTGTCAGAGATTTTGCTCTAATGTTGGATGATAATGACATTTAATTTTAACTTTCAGATACAAAACGAACATGGTTGGATTTCTAGCTATCAAAATTTTCAATTCTTTCTCTTGTAACACCATAATTTCTTGGAAACAAATCCAGGTTGGTCCCAACATTTATAATGATTCGTTAAATTAATGAGGATCGTAGTTGATTAAGATGAAGAAGGTAAACAGAAACTGTAATTTAAGGGTTTATTTACGTTAAAAACTTAAAATTTCAGTAGTTTGTCAAGTATCTTTGACTGTTTTATATGTTTAATTAAGAAAATTAGTAGCTGGAACGTTGAATGTTAACTTGACGATGATTCAATAGTCCCTTTAATTTTAATTCTTATCAGCCAATCCCTAAACATTTTTTTAGCTGTGACAGGTGGCTGACAACCGTTGAAATATCTCAATACCTTTTGCATACCGTTTTTCCTCTAGATTTTTTTATAAGAAAACAAAGTAGAATGAAAATTGCTTTTAAAATTACAATGAAAATTTTGAGTAAAACTGTAATACCTTGGTTATCATTTGGGGAAGTTAGCGGGTCATTAAGTCTGGGCCGCTTATTAGGCGGCCCTTCTATCTGATCTGCCATCCTCACTTCATATTCCTTGATCCGTTCCCGTGCTCATTCGTTAGTTTCTCCGATAAAACCAACTTGTAACGCTGCTTATTTTACTTTGCAATAATTAATTTAATTTAAAATTGTTGAACTGACTTTATAAATGCAGTCGATTGTTTACACTATGATTCTCGTAAAAAGGCAATTTAAAAAAGTCTTTTATAATTATTAAAATGTGCTCCTCCTTCCTCGTCGTAGCACAACTTTTCCACACAACTTTTATTTTTACATGTTTATTTCCAAATATCTTTGTTATTATCTTAATAATAATTACAAACACTAATTATCTCCCTATTTTATAGTTCTTTGCAGGCTCCGTGTCCATTGATAACTTCCACCAGCTTCTTCTTCACCTCCAACACCTCCAATTACTTCTTGAAGATAAAATACCAAATCAACTTTAACACTGATCTCCAGCATCATTAAAAACAAAAACAAACAGTAGTAAGTGCTATACACGAAGCACACACACACACACGTTTCAAGTTATCTTTTTTCCTTTTAATTTACGCCATAGTTATAAAATTATTTTTAAAACTACTTTAAAATCTTTTTAAAAATCCCCAGTTTCAAGATCAAAGGTTCCTTCTCCATCTCCTTCTTCTTTCTTCAGTGCTTTTTCCCTTAGTTTCAGTCATTTTCAAAATTGACGTCCAGAGCATGATAGCATTCTTTTTCACCCAAACTTTTAAAACTTTAAATATCTTCTCAATATGAAAATAACTGATAGAGCAATTATTATTATAAATAGTATAAAAACAATTATAACACCAGGAAAAAAAATCTTTTTTAGCGACAAACAATTTTTTCTAGTGGAATCTTATTCATCAGTTCACCACCATTCCAGTTAGTTGTAAAAAAATTGTAAACCGAGAAGAGAGAGAGAGACAGGACTAATGCTATCAGAAACTAGCAAACTACAACAACAACTACCACAAACAGAGAAGAAATAGTAACGTAGCATATCTGACTTGTAAGGTGTATACCTCGTATTCGTACATTTTTCCTTCTATCCAATTCTCTACGTCCCTGTGTCTCTCTACTAAACGCTTATATTCAATCCAATATTATTACGAACTGTTGATAAAAGTAGAGACTCTGAGAGCTTGTTTGGAATTTATAACTTGTATATCTTAAATATACACACAATTTTTTTTCTCAGGGGCCAAGGAAACTTGAACAATTTTTAACTAATATTTTACCCCATTTAAGGGCCTAACCAGACATTAACAAATTTCCTTTTAAATACTTGAAAATTTCCTGAATCATATTCCCTTAATCACTCCACACTTTTCACCGGATAATTCGCTCAAAAAGATAGTTAAAATTTTTTTGAAATCCTCTCAGTTTTTTTGTCTGTGTTCTGTGCCCCGAAAAACCAAAATGGCGTTATGAGTAGAGAACCTAGAGCCGTTGCAAAAAGGGTTAGGATTGGTCCCAAATTTTTGCTCCGCCTTTCACTCGCTAACTGATGAGGATTTGCTGGTAAAAGAACACGTGCCCACGCTTGGTTGTAACACCTCTCAAATCCAAGCTGTGTTAAAAAAGATGTGAAATAATATTATGTTCTCTTGCAAGTTACTTTACAGCAATCCTAACAATGCTTGAGAGCCAAATATTTTTTTCCCTAACAAAACAATGTCCAAATCTGTATAAACCTCGTCTTGTTACTTCTCTTCTGCTACTCCAAAGTTAACTTTACCATTTACTCTGGCGATATATAAACCAGAATATATAAAAACCTGCAACTTGCAAGGATGATGTTGTTATGATGACTGAGGTGAACTGATCGTGGTAAAGCTTATAATGACGATCATGTTGTTGTCTTTCTTTTTTCCTTCCTCCTCCTCAGCTTTTATTCCTTCATATTATTATTATTATTATATATCTGCTGGGTTCACAGTTTTAGTTTAGTTTATACTTTATTCTTTACACTATAAATGCTCCTCTTCTTCTTTCAGAGAGCGCTCCAAAAAACTTGAAGATATACTCAATATCAGACTCTCTAGTATTCATGCATAGCTTTGTAGTAAAGTTAAACTACAAAAAAAAAGACCAAGAGGAATAATCATTTTAATGTTTCTTTTTTTTCCTTTTCAGCTTCTTATTCCAAGTATCAAAGTATACAGCAGAATGAGAATGAACAATGACTATGTGGAGAAGACCATACATTTTTTAATACACCTCTGAGCTCCAATCTCCAATCCAACATCCAACTCGAATACTTGAATAAACGGCAGTAAGAAGAGCAGCTAGATATACCAAGACCAACTATACCACCATCAAATACAAAAACCACCATCACCAGCAAGCCAGCAAAGAAATAAACACCGTACCAAGAAGATTCTCAAATAAAAAACCATGATGTATCTCAACAAAACGCTGTTCGCTGTTCTCTTCTCAGCAAAAAAAAATCTCTTCCATTCTATCCATCTCCTCTCCACGAAACTTTTTCTAGTTCGTAGTAAAAAAATAATATTGAATATGCGTCGCTATTTGAATTGAAGAAAAAAATAACGCCAGAGAATATATACCTAACTATAAATCTTGGTAAAAAAATCTTAAATGAAAATGAAATAATTTTGTTAAATTTGTAACATTTCAATTTGTAAAATATTCTATTATTCTATATCATATTATTATTGTTTTTTTTATACATTTTAAAAGCTCATATTTAAGTTAACATGTTAGTTTATATGTATAATGTTTTTTTATATTTCATTTCTCTTTAGTTTTACGTTAAAAAGTTTTACTATTATTTCTCTAAAGAGAATATATTCTCTCTTGCTGTATGTTATTCTCACGAAAAAGGGTAGTTTTTTCGTGATGAAAAATGCTTGAGAGAGTATTTTCTACACTCTCTTTTCATTTCCATTCCTTCTTATTCTCTTCAACAAAAGCTTGGGGAAGGACTAAAAAAAAGGAGCATAAAGCGGATTCAATCTTTTTAAGCCTCTTTTTCTCTTCTTCCCTTCTCCAAATAAATGATATCTCTCTACCATGATATTTGGGATAATATATAAGGATGCAGATAGAAGTTTCTTGTTAAAACTTAAACCCAAGCTCTAGAGCTTTTATATCTATATATTTTTTAACTGAAAGAAGCTCTGAGGCTCTGATACTGTTGATACTTCTCTCTCAGATGCTCTGTCTCTCTCCCTGTGTATTATTTTGCTTTTTGCTACTATGTACCAAGTGTAAAATGTCTTTTATGTTTAAGGTTTAAGCTTTTTACTGACTCAACTGAGAGTGTTGATGATGATGATGATAATAATAATAATGTGATATGGATTATTTCCCTGTATACTTCCCATGTACAATGATCAACTAGAAAGCGGATTCGTATGAAAGTTCATGTTTCATGTTTATTTTCTTGTGTGGTGGCAATGGCAGTATTTGGTATTGACGGTGGTAAAATATACTTAAGGTTTACACATAATATTATGTATTTTTCTTCTCGGGTTTAAGAATAACATTTTTTATGTTTTTTAATGGTCTTGATGTCAATAATCAGCGTAGTTAAAGCTAAAGCTAAAGTTAAAACACTCAAAATTTGTAATGCCTCAATGTTTGGATATGATCCGTAGTAAATTCTCTTTATAAAGCTTTCTTCAAAATTTGTAAGCGAGTAGAGTAGTAATCTTGAACTTGTATATAAATCTGGTATCAATATTTTTGTTGATAAAAAATATACACATTTTAATTAGAGTTCAATAACTCAAGAGGATGAATAAGATAAAGCTATTTTGAATGCACATTTTATAGCTGCTATCATGGTTTTTTTACTATATTTTATCATCTGTTATTTTGAAGCGTCCGTCCAATGTCTGCTAAAATAATTTTTAATCTCCGAGTTTTTCTTTTTGCATTTATTATCCTGTCTTTACATATTTGAGATATGGCGAGAGTCACAGAATCAGATGTGAATCCTTTTCTGGGATTGTTGTTGTTTGACAGCAACAACAAGAGGATAAATGTATTTCTTTCGAGCATCTGTTAACATGAATGATATTCAATACCTGTCGCAAGTACACAACCAACATTGATACCAAATTTGGCCTCATGTCAATATTTTCTACTGGCTTTTATTAAGTAATTGCTTTTCAGTTAATTTTGGAACACTGCTAAATGATAATGCTAAATTACAAGTATGATAAGTAATGAGATGCTATCTTTAATGTCATGGTAAAAATAATGAAACCTTTTAAAGTAAACTGCAAAAAACCGTTGGAATATTCCAAGGTTTCCAGGTATATAAACTTTTATAATTTTTTATTATTCCGAAAAAAAGATCGCGATCTAATTAAGAATTAATTGTATAAGGTTTAAAGGTTATACTTAATAGCTATTAGCGAGAACTACAACTTGCATCAAAAAAAAAAGAACTATGCCGGCCGATATTATAATGTTAAACAAAAAGTTTTTTTATATTAAATCATGTCAACAATTGGAAGTTAAACGTTTTTTTACGTATGACTAAGTATTCTACAAACTAGAGAAATATAATTTCAACTTTTCATGAAACTACATGAAGCTTAATGAAATATCGCATTTATGAAAATTGTACAATAGATTGTATATTTTAATGTACTAATCTATAAATATAATTTTAATATAAAGTAAATAAACAACGAGACGAGATACTAACTTTCGAGAGTTGCCGAATTTTGTTTTGATGTGATGTGTGTATTTTAAACTAAACTATGTAATTGTAATTAAAAATAAAACTAGCAGATCAAAAAAACAACAAAGCATAATAATGGTCTATCACAACTCACTAGATGAAAATCATATACAAAGATTCAAATATTTCACAATTAACTTAACAATAATTCAAGGTTATTGTGTGATCTAACTGTGCTTTGGGATGGATGGTCTTTTAGCAAAAACAGAACTTAATTATTATAATAATCATAAATTAGGTTAATTATTTTTAACAGTTTAACAAAATCTTGGTGGAAAAACGGTAACAAATGTTACAGTCTTGACAAAAGCATTAACCAAAAAAGTAACTTTTTTGTTTTCTTTAATTAATTAATATTTTACAATGCAGAAATAAATTCATAAACATCAAAGTAATGTAGTATGCAGTTAATGAACATTTCGGGCAACTAGTTGCATTGATGTTACTAATTATATTTTTAAACCTAAATCTCGTTTTTTACCAGAGTTAATGAATGGTTTTTACTTAAATAATAATTAAATTAAACAACATCAAGTAGGAAAACTAAATCCTTTCCACTTCCATCCAAATCATAATAAAAATCTATAAAAACACATTACTTAATTGTAAATACTTACAAATAGAGATATCATTTAAATGTAATATTGATAGTAGCAAATATAAATTAAATCATATTATGACGAAAAGAAATTATGCAGACAATAACAGCATATTAATTTTTATTCTTAACATTTTACTAATTGTTACCACTACTGATGTACTAACTACGATTATTATTTATGATGCAATTTTTTCGTAATATATATACGGTTTTCTCGAGTTTCAACATATCATTTTCGCTTCCTTATCTACATTAATAATCACAGGAATCGAGCTTCATTAACCTCATGAATATAAACTCCTGAACAATTACGTCAATGTAAATCAGGAAGCAATCAAGTACGCATGTAATCACTTTTCTTCTTCTTTTTTTAAATTTCATTTTCTTCAGACAGCGATTCTCGTCGCAGAATTTTATGTTAAAAGATTACAAAGTATTTCGTTACAATTTTGAAATTCATCATAAGAATTATAACAATACAAATAAAAAGAATCAGCAAACATTTATACTTTTTTTCAATATTATAGGTTCACTTCCAATGTGACGGACAATTTGCGCGCTTATACTATAAAGTACATGCAAAAATGTAATCAACTTTTTAGGCTTCATCATCGATTAAAACCTTTTTTGAAATGTATTGACCGTTAGTTCCAGATTCCATTCCAGTTCTGTCGATTGCCATCAAAGGACGCATTGCTGTGCGTAGACTTAAATATAACTTGGGAAAGAGAATTTCCTGTTGTGCCAGTAATTGTTTTACTCGATGTCGTTCAGTAGGTGCGTCAAAGCAAGCCGGGCAGTTTTCTGGGATGATGGGAAGCCCTCTGCTTTCAGCGAAATCTCGAAGCGACTTTTCACGAACGTAAGCAAAGGGACGAATAACTCGCAAATCACCCTCCCTGTAATAAAAATCATATATAATTTATATATCAACTATAAAGACATTGGAGAATCTTAAAGGCAATAAAGTAATTGCTTACTTGACTGTGTAAGAAGCTTTCATGGTCCTCATAAGACCGTTGTGGAAAACCGACATGAAAAAACTTTCTGCGAGGTCGTCCAGATGTTGACCTGTCAATTTCACAAAACAAATTACATTAATCCTAAATGTCACTCAAAACACGTGACAGATGCCGGCCAAAAACCATTTTTATAGAATATAAAATATCTTTATGTTTACCAAGCGCCAAAACGTTATATCCATTCCTCCGAGCGCAAGCATAAATACGTCCGCGTTTCATTCGACTACAAAAGCTGCAAATGGAAGTGACATTTTCTGGCCCTTTTTCCATCGCAGCTGGCATGATTTCCTGTTCTTCAAAGAAGTACGGAACCCCCAGGGATTCCAAGTAAGGGATTAAAGGACGTGGATCATAACCGCTGTGCTTGGGATCCACGGTGGTAGCTCCAAATGTGAATGACACTCCACTTTTTGCCATGATGTACTGCAATTGCTTCATGGTGTGGAGCAAAGACAATGAATCTTTTCCGCCACTGAGACAAACCAGGATCTTATCTCCGTCTTTGATCATGGAATATTCCTTAATACCCTGTAATAATATAAAACAAAATGAATTAATTTCAATACACAATCTAAAATTGAGAGCTTCCACTTAAAAATAATGTTAAGCCGTTCTTACCGACAAAGTTGGCTTCAAAATATTCTTTGTCGGGCAGTGCCACTTGACAGGTCGTTTGCAAATCTCCTCACTATTTTGTAACTTTTCATCACTTCTTGGAACAATACAACATCCATCCTTGCAACTGGTACGCTTCTTTGCCGTTGAACTATTATCAGTAGATTCCTTAGATGCCTTTCTCGCATCAGAAGTAGAACTGGGTTCAGAAGAAGTGAGAGAACTTTCGTCGGCCGAGTCAGACTTTTCATCCCCATGATTCAATGATCCAGTTTCATGTTTTGGTTCAGAACGTTTCAAACGGATCGCATGTCCACTTAATGTACGAGCCCTCCTTTTTAACGCTTCAACCTTCTTATCTTTTGATGTAAAGCTGTTAGCACGTTCCCGAAGAACATCAGGATCCATTCCTTGCTCAACTTGAGATATGACTTCGCGTAGTTCAGACTTTAACTCATTTGCAATCTCATTCGTAACTCGCCTCATTGCATTTTTCACAAGCTCATCGTTACGCATTTTCGACTCGGCGGAGGTGGGACTGGCAAGACAAGGTGTTGACTGTGATCCCACCGAGTTAACGGTAATTGCCATTATTTGATTTTGTAATGGCAATGGAGACATTGCCGGAAGTTGGGTATGCACTTGTTCCATGACATTCGAGCCCATCATTTGATTAGCATTGTACGAAGGCACGGGACTAGGGGTCATTACTGGGCTGCAGACATGTCCCCAGGTAGCCTCGTTGTTGTTCATTTGTAACCCTCCAATGTCAGGGTTTCCTCCATAATTTTGGCAAGCTGGGCTCGCAGCGAATGGAAAACTGGAGCCATCAAATGACTGTTGTTGAGAATAATTATGCTGATTCTGTGCAATCTGTTGTTGTTGTTGTTGCTGTTGTTGTTGCTGCTGTTGTTGTTGCTGTTGTTGTTGTTGCTGCTGCTGCGCGCACTGATTATTAATCATGGCATTTGGCGTCGGAGTATTTGGCGGATTGGAATAATTATTCATTGGATAACTGTAAGAAAACTGAGGAGCTTGTTCCGCATATCCGTTGAATCCATTATTACATGGAAGTGAATTTGACGGTTGAATGCTTGTAGAGATCATGTAACTTGGGACTTGATAATTGTTCTGCATCTGGAAGGATTGCATATACTGCTGGTCAACACTGTTGTGTCGACTCAGTCCTCCATCCAGATTGAAGGTATCTTGACTCAGACTTGATGTAGACTCAGTTCGAGAATAGACGTAGTCAATCCCATTTGGCATCCCATTTGGAGCAACAATGCATGGATCAGAGACCACTTCATGGATACCATTTGTGATGGGTTGAATAATTGGAGCCATTTGAACCCCATCTGAAGTTGTAGAAGATCCACTGATTGATGAAGTGGTTGTTGCATGTGAAGATGATTTTTCAGTGGTTATTGAAGGCGCCGGGGCAGCAAAACAAATAGATGGTCCAGTCACCGTTGTTCCCTCGGCAATCAAAACCTCAGGATCGCTATCATTCTCATTACTTGAGTAGTAAAGATCACTAACGTTACTATGGAAGCTTTCATCAGACTTTTGAATACACTTTGCCGGACTAATCCCATCCCCGTTCCAACGAGATGACTGGAGTAGCTGGTACGGCACAGAGTTTGGATAATATTTTGGAGGAGGAGTCAACTGACGTTCCTCCTCTGAGGAGGATCCTGAGTACTGCTTTACACGGAATGGTTTTGGTGACTTAATTGAAATAAGCTTTGTATTCATGTGAAATGAGTTCATGATTTCCAGGGCTTCGGAAGGAAGCATAAACCACTTGAGCCCGGAGGAGGCTGCGTTAAACATCAAGGATTGATCTGGAAGAGTTCTTCGCTTGCACAACTGAAATATATTGGCAAAAAATATAATAAAAGAAACCATTAGTTATTTTGGCAACAATAAATTAAAGATAGGTTAGATATAAGAAAAAGCTTTTAGAGATGTTTTATTACGTTGTGCGCATTAGTTAAAATGGTTTTGGCTTGTTCCAGACATTCCTTGTAATTTGGATAATCCTCGCTGCTGTTCCTCTGCCGTTCCTTGTAGCGTATTCCATCAGCGTCAAAAGTAGCCCAGCTAAGCCACTTTCGGTTGTGAAAAATCTATAAATTATTGTTAGAAAATACCGTTAGCCTTGCAATCTTGCATTTTCTTATTGGCTGTTCCCTATAAATTACAGTATAAAAAACTGCTTTAGTTGTGTCCAAAGTTCTTACATTGGTAGAATGATGATGGAATTCCCCAGTTTCTGGGTTGCATGTGTACAATGGAAGCAATTTATATCCTGGAAAAGAAATAAAAAATACATATGAACGATAAGCATTCCTATAGATTGAAAATTCGAATGTAAATATTACATCTATTTTTTGACTTTACCATGTTCCGCAATTAACTTGACCGCTTCAATCACATATTCAACTTCTAGTGCAGGAGCATGGTAAGGAATAGACAGTCTAGTAAATCCAGGCCGAAATACTTCGTACGCTGATCCTTCCAAGTATCTGCGAAGGTGACTTCGATCCAAGCGGCTGAACCGTTAAAAAACAAATAAAATTTATAAACATGTCTATTATGTCAACAGGAAATTAGCCTACGGGTGAACTAATTTTTAAAAATGGCCTGTGTTCCATATTTACCTATCTTCAAGCAGAAGTTCCTCATATTGTCGAGCAAGATCAGTATCGATTCCGAGCAAGGACTGTCCATATGGTCCGGCACATGCACAACCACCTCTGGCTTGTATGCCAAACAGATCGTTCAACAGAGCAACCACGAAATTGTGGTGTAAATAAAGTCCCTAAATAAAGCAAACAAGCAAACATTGAAGATTTCTTTAAACATGCTCAATAGTTCATTCATTTAAAATTAAAAGAAATGGGTTGTTATTTCCATTTCATTTACCGTTTCAGTATGTTCCACCAAAAAGGAAACTATCCCGACTCTTGGGTGAGTGCTAGATCCAAGGATTTTTATCTCTGAGCGTTTTGACCATTCCAAGCAGGCTTTCTTGGCAAACGCTGACTCTTTTGCGATTATATTTGCAGCTCCGATAGCGTCCTTCATTCGAAAAACTAAACCCAGTCTGATCGACTCAATTATAGCTGGTGTTCCTCCTTCTTCGCGGTATTCAATATTCTGAATAATACGCAAACACACAATTATATTATTGATGGAAAAATATTAACGATATTTAAATTGATGAGCTTTAAATTTAAATTAAGTTTTAAATACCTGAAGATACCGATGAGAATCCTTCGTTACAAAGAACACTGTCCCTCCCCCTCCTCCATCCGGTACAGGATTTTCAAAAATTGCTTTCTTTGCGATAAGCACCCCTACAAGTTAAAATAAAGTTCATTACAAATAACTATTCTGACCATTTTATAAATGTTTTTGGTGTAATCTCTTCAATTATAATAAACTTACCCGGAGTTTGGGGTCCCCCAACAAACTTATGACCGGAGAAATACAAAGCATCCTTTTTGGCAAGTCCTTCTTCCGAATGATTAGTAACCAACGGATTCATAACAATCTGAACATGAGGTGCAGCCGCAGAATAATCCCAGAATGCAAGCCCATTATACTTGTGCATTAAAATAGTAACTGCCACATCATCTGTGGGAACGCCCGTAATATTTGAAGCAATTGAGAAACTTCCAATTAGCAATCGATCCTTAACTCCCTCTGAAACCGTTTCTTTCAATTTCTCCTCAAGGTACGCAATATCAAATGTGCCCTCACTCGTCTCCGGAATGTAAATCATCTTCAAATAAAACATATTGCAATCATTCATAAATTCCGTCATAAAATGCATTAAGGTTTACTGATGTGAAGACAATATTATTCGTTATATTCCATCATAAAATATTATAGACTCTTTATAATGTTTACCTTGGCGCCTGCATCTCTCCAAGGAAGAATATTAGAGTGATGCTCATACGGACCAATAAAAACTACAGGGGCTGGCCTATCACTGCCTCCCATCACAGCGTTTATTAGCTTATGAATGGATGCGGTCGCTCCAGATCCACATAATATTACGGCGTCATGCTCAGAAGCGCCAACTGCGTTCCGAATGATGTCTTTCGACTCATGTCTGTGCAAATCAGGGTAAACATTATGAAAACATTAATACTAAATTATAACAAGCATGCTACTTAAATGGCATTCACCTTTTCTTTTGAAAATAATATTTTCTAAACTATATAATTAATTTCAAATCATGATTTTATATTTATTATACCTGAACATGGTAGTCTGTGATGAAGTCAATGTCGATGTTGTGTGAGTATTTCCATAGTAAGGCTGAACATGATCTCTAATGTAATCCTCAATACATCTCAATGGTTGACCTGACGCTGTATGGTCCATATAAACGCCTGGAAACAAACAATAAATAAAATGGTCGTTAAAACACGTTGCATAACAGAAAGCATGAATGAATTTAACCACAAAACAAAAAAGATTTTTATGCAACTACAAAGAGAAGAAAAGATTATTTATTTCTATATTTTTAACTGTACTCTTTTCCTTTTCTAAATTATTTATCTATTCTATTCTTCGTCATAATATATGCTAATGATAAAATTATTATAACTTTCTAGCTTACTATTTGTTTCAGCTTTATTTAACGATCTTCACATTTATGTGTCTACATTTTTCTAAAACAAACTATTGATTTCTCCTCGTCTCGTTGAAAAAAACTCTCTTGACTTCTTCTAAAAGGTCCTTGTGCATTTTTGTTTGTTGAAGCATTGATCTAAGATTTATGCTAAGTTTTTTGAAGGTTCTTCTCAATAATACAGGCTGCTAGCACATGTCATGCAACGACTTTTTTGGCTTACATTTCAAAGTTCAACTGTTTCAACCGTTTATTTTTTCGCATTGCATTCAAAATTAGATTTTTAGAGTGGTTTTCAGAAGGATAACTTTTTCTGTTCTGTCCTGTCAAATATGGATGGATACTACTTATCTATGCCCAAATTGGATACTACAACAACTGGCTGTCTGAGACCGACAACTGAAGAAGAAAAAAAACTTTTTTTTTCTCTGAGAGCCTGTGTTCGAGAAGCCTACAGAACCTCCAAACATCTTGTGTGTAACAAGGAAAAAACTGAAAAGAAATCCGTTTCTCTTGGCTTCCGATTGTGAAAACATTTCTGAAAATAATACAGGCGTGGGCATAGGCTAACTGCATTATGTATACTTTTCAAAAACTAGCGACGCTAAAAAAATGAATTCTTTTATTTTAACATCAACCATGCATCCGATCAAGCTTATCATAATGACAATAGATTTAAAAAATATCAGAGAAGAGAAGTCACTATGAAATGCAGATGAGTCATATCCTCATCATCCCAACATCACATCTTCCAACTATCAAGGTCAAAAATCGAAAACATGCATAACACATGACCAATTCAGCATAAAAAATAAAATAACTTCGCATTTATATAAAGCGTTATTGTTATGATATGCTCTATTTCCTTCAACATTCTTCAAGATTAATTCTCCAGAAAAATATTTTTGTCGTTAACTACGTCGTCAATGTCGGTGTGGCTCAGTGGCTCCGACTCTGACGACATTTTCGTCTCGGGTGACACCTTAACCCAATATCCTGTTCGACTGATGTTATGTTTTTTTGTTATTATTATTGTTACGTACCATGATCATCACGTAATTAAACTATAATTGGCACGATGGAAAGTTTTCTGTTCAATTTAGAAAAGAACACGTCTGATGATCATACTGCTACTACTACTACGACGTCTGATTCTCAAACGTAAACATTTTTTTGTCAAAACATTAAATTAGAATTTCAAACCATAATTTAACCTGTAACCCTTTCACGTACCTAAAGTACATTATAATCTGAAGAAACTAGGCTACTTCCTGTTCTATAATATTTTTTGTAATAGACCAACAGGCATTTGAAATATAAAAATGATACGGTACGTAAATAGGATTATAACAAGCTGTTTCGCAATGTTATTCGCATAGTTGCATCTATGCAATCCGGAACATTGACAAGAATGTTGCGCCTTGCGCCGATTTCTACAAGATCTGATCTCTCTTCTGGTTTTAAACCTTTTTCTTATCCAACTATTACGACAAAAGTATAAGACGAAACACAAGACAATAATGTTGATGACGAGTTTTATTTTTCAAGCAGTTAAAAATGTACAACTCCATTCCATACAATCACACTACTAATCTCCTTCATTTCGAGTGAATGAAGCAATAAATTGTCATCATTATGTCAAGGCGTTTGTTGGTAAGTTGATCATGCCGTTGCACACACAAAAACCATGTTCTGTAGACTGCAGAGATACAGATGCCAAAATAACAAATGGAGGAGGAAGAAGACAAGAAGAGTCAAGAAGAAGAAATAATTATACAAAAAAAGACAATAGATTTTGGGTTAGCAGTTAACACGTATCAAGATTTTTGACTCTTTAATAGTATATTATGTTAGATCACACCTCTTCCCATTTTACTTACATTTTAGATCAAGAAATATTGAAAAACTTGATGATGACTGACATAATTGTTAAAATGCTTAAACTTTAAGCCTTATTGTCAAAATTGTCTGTCATTTATGTATAGACTTCTTCAAGGATTCAAAAACCCTTTTCAAAACGTGCATCAGTTTGAACAATTATTATTCTTTTAAACTGACAATAACAGACATTCTTCTTCGTCATAACTTTCATAACATGCATTTTTATCTTCTGTAAAGAAAAAAGATCTAGTTCACATTTCACAATTCCTTTCCAAGTCATGTTCCATAGCTCCATAAAGCCAACCACGAACAAAAACCGTGGAAGAACCCGTTGCCAAAACATAATCACATACCGACACACCTAATTCTCAATCAGCCCCACGAACATTCTACACGCGTTTACATTGCATTATTTCTACCTATTTAAAAAATATGTTCCATATAATAACTGCATAGGTAAATAAATAAATAGTAAAAAATAGATGCGCAACAAGTTCTCATTTCCTCTAATTTAGCTCTCTAGTCATAACAAACAAGCATTTATACATTTAAAACAAAAGTCCATGGCCCAAAATCTCATATAATCAGCATCTCTAAAAAACATGCACATTTTTGCTTGTGGCTGGCCAAAAAAAATTAAACGTGTGTGTCGATACATGTAACACATTCCATAAGTTTTAAATCTACATACTTGGAAGTGTTGTTCGGAACGTTGGAAGTTGGAACTAGTAACATACTTTTTTCAAACTGATCTACATCATTTAGGTACACAGAATGCATGTAATTTCTCTGTTGATTTCATTCAAGTCTATTTCAATTGCAGCTGTGTGTCAACCAGTAAAATAGGGAGTTTTATTTTGTAAAGCTCGAAAGTTGGAGTTCGGAGTTGCCATGATAAAAACCTATTTTCTTGGGAGTGTTCGAAAAGGAAACAAAAACATGTACATTCTCGAGCATCTCTCAGCTCTGGTACGTGAGTAAATGTCATAAATTACGGGTATTTTCTCATCATGCCATCATGGAGGAAACAACATCATTCTAATCTTAATTTTTTTGTAGTACTAACTGGTCGCCAACACGAAATCTGGCGTAAACAAAACGCCTTTTCCCCATATTTATATTTTTATACGTCATGTGATTATAAATACTGTACAGACCACCTTTTTTATATTTATTATTGTACCACAAACTTCCAAGTTTATTTATTTACTTAACACTCCGAGATAAACCACATTATCATGATCGAAAAAAAACGCATGTGAAACTTTCGAAATGGCTTTCTCAAATCAGCAATTAGGGTTTTGCTGAACCGGAAAATACAGGAAATTCAATGGAAAGGTTCTATAGAGATCAGAAGAAGAAAGATGCAGAATTCCCCCTAAACCAACCTATCTTTTCAAAATGCTTTGAAATCATGAAATCTCTTTATTTTTAACGTCTTTGCACTTACAAAAGAGCACACTCCAAATTCCATTTTCTTAAATAAGTGCTACTTAAAAATGGAAAATTGTAGAAGTTCTACATGTCCAAATATATCAGATTTTAAGGTAAAAACCGGTTTTCAAACTCCCACTTCCAACTTCCAAAAATATATTTTAACAGCTCCTAACTCCTAATTCTGATTTATGAATGAACCAAACATTATAAAGTAGCAATTTTTACACCCTTTCAATTAACAAAAGAAAGCAATACTCTGCAAATGCAAATATCCTAAATGACTATGACGTAAACTATAAAATGTACTTTAACCCATAAAAAATGCATGTTTCTTGTTACTTGTCTTGTAATCCTAATCATTTCTTTCAATGACCATCTTTCCGGGTGGGCTCCTGTACACAAAAAAGTGCCTTCAACTTTTCCATTCAAGGTTATTGCTTTACTTACAACTTACAAATCTTTATAAAAAACAGACAATTCCGCTTGACTTTATTTTTAAATGAACTGTCTAATGTCAAAGTACACTATACATGTTTACACACAAAACACACAAGCTCATTAAATAACATATCATAATTCATAATAATTATGATTACATAGATACTTAACGTATTTAGTAACACACGAACAAATTTCCCGTGTGATAGTTTCTAATTTTTGTGATTCGTCTCTACTATATAGCTCGTCATTTCAAAAAAATTATGATAAAATATGATAAAATAAAAACGTCTTCTTTTCAAGGACACAAGAATATAAACCTATTCAAATAAAACATCAAACATGTTCCATACTTCCATCTACAGAAACATGCAGTTTTCTTACTTCATTTAAACTTGTTTTTTATAAACTTTTTGGTTTGCTTGATATACCAGGACGAATGGGTTTGGTGAGAAAAGCGTTCACATTTCACATTATTTTTTATCGTTTAAAGTTGTGTTGGATTTATATAAAAACTATATTCCATATGAACCAAGTAGAAAAAACACATTTATAAGTGATAAATGAATGGTAAAACATGAAGATTTTTTCTGCTCTTCTTTCAACCATTTATTTTTTCAGGGTTGAGTGCTAGACGAAATATGAGTTTGTTTTTAAGCAAAATGCAAATAACATTAAATGTGAAAAAAAAATATTCTCTCTGGTTATCAGTGATTTTTTAAGTGACAGAAAAGACAGGAAAAAGGAACCAATTGTGAGCAGTAAAGTTGCATTTTTAGCATAATGACAAGACAACGTATTCGGTTAAAAAAGTCAATTTTTTAATTGTACCTATCTAAATGGTTGATATTTACTTTAAAAATAACTTTTTAACTGATATACTGAAAGACTGATGTTAGGACAAATGACTGACGACTGATCTGACTAATAACATGATTCGGATGTATATAATTATTCAAGTTGCAAGGCTACTAGTGTACTACTACTACTGTCTACTAGCCCATTCATTAGATATTATTTGCACAAAAAAATAACTTCAAACAGAAATTTGAGTTAAATTTTGGCATGTTTTTGGGATGCAATGATGCGAATGAAGTACATAAACGCATCTCTAATTATAAGTAAGATTCCATGTGAAATTATGTATCTTTTGATTAAAAGTCGTTTTTTAGTTTTTCGCAAACTTCAAGTTATAAATGCGGTTGACATTTGCTTTGACATCGTAATCAAAACTTGTGACAAACTCTTTTAATCATATTCATCTTTATTTAACGTAATATTTTTGTCAACAAAATGAAAATATACTTTGAACTTTAACTTTGTCTTTCATTTAGTCAGTATTTTTAATAAATTAATGACTAATCTAGATTCCAGATTTCCATATCAATCTAAATTCTAAAGATTTTTCATCCTCAATGAGTCTAAAAACACGCAGTCTAAACTCTAAACTAATGAACTATCGTAATCGTAGCTTCATCACATGTTTTTCAGTTTTTTCTCATTCAAATATCGCATCTCTTTTGTCAGTTTACTTTGTACAAAATTAATGCAACTACATGATTTTTGCTAGCATCATAACAACGTCTAAAAATAGAAGCTATAAAATTATCTTCACAACTTCACAAGTCATTGTGAAAAAATATGAAAATTCGTTGACAAAGCATATAGGTAACCTACATAAATAATGCATTGAAAATATGAATACGACTGATAGATAATATCTTTATGAATTGTCGTCACTACTCACTACAATCTCCTATTAGTTAACAAAACACCTAATTTTTTTCTAAATTGCAAGTTCTAATTGAAGTAATTAATTATGGACAATATAAAATTAATTATGTTTTCAAACTTACATCTTCGAGGTCCAAAGGGACTCTGGAAAACAGTCTCCCTCCCAATAATATTCCTCTCCACCATTTCCATCAGTCCTCTTGTATTCTTTTGATTTCCCTTTGAGCGAAACTTCTTGCCCCCTCGACTTCCATTTTGGGAGTCGATATCCCTATCTCCACCTCCACATTCTGATGATGAGGACGGCGTCTCAGGTAACTGATAAAACTTCCTAGGGCCTGCAGGCTTCATTGTTGACATGTTATTCCAACCAGCAGACGATTGTCGTGTACAATTATTATGGAGATTTGTGGTGTGAATAACATCCATTCTTTGGCAAGGCTGTAGTCGCCCTGCACCACTGAGCAAAGAACAGGTCAAACGCTTCAGTCTGACTATTTATTCCACAAAATAATTTAACAAGTGGCCAATGAGTGATGATGACGATAGCAATATAACTGGCTTATCAGGTAAATCTGGAAAAAAAGAAATATCAACAATATCCAGTTAGTATACAACATTGACAAATAAAAAACTTATATTCCATCTTCAATTTTTTATAACTGATTATTTATTATCCAAAGTGCATGTTGAACATTTAGCAGTATACCAAGTCGTAGGTAAAAAGTGAAAAACAATTGATAAGAAAAAAAATTATATAGAATGATAAGCACGGCACGGGTGCAAAATAAGATAAAAACAGTGAGAGACTGAGAGTACGAGTACAGGTAACAGGTATTGTGTATGTTGACTGTTTTATCAGTTGATGTACAATTTTTTCACCTTATCAGCCTCACACGCAAAAGGTGAATGCTGATAAAATGTAACCGTTTCAACGGTTATAACCAAATTATTATATATCTCGAACTCCTCTCAACCTTTTTTTCTGCGTTACGTAAACATGATTTAGCTGAATTGTATAAATGCTTTTATAACCATTATTATATCCAAATAACTAAGGCACTTAATCTCAATCTTATAAAACATCGTTAGTAGTTTACTCGTTATATTTTATATGTAATGTAATGTAATAGCCCATTATACCTACTTACAAAATGAACAATGCAAAGATCATGAAGACAAAGATGCTGAATTTATATAAACTAAACGACTAAATATAAAAATAAACCATAAAATCAAAACGCACATCCTGTTATCAAACCACATCATATATTTTATTTTAGGAATGTATATTAAATATCTACAGATACTATTTTTGCTGACTTGCCGTTCTCGCACGTGTTTGTAAATATGGAAGTTATAAGTTAAATAAATCTTGAATAACATATTTTTTATATAAAGCAATGGAGCATATTCAAATGGACTTCATTTTCCGGTGTAACTTTACACCATAATATTTGATTACACTTTAAATAAACAAGGAACAAATCCATATTTACTTGTTATTATTTATTTTTTCTTACTGTTCTACTTTCAAATTTTTAACCCCTTCCAAAAAATATGCTGTTTATGACAAAAAATTACAAAAATAAAAGTGATTTATTATGCAACATGTTTCTCTCTAGACTATGTCAATAAACTTTACAATCTAAATGCCATCGATGCATAATTGTGGAAAACATAGAGTTATGAAACCTTGTATTTATTTATGATAAATAATTTAATAGGCAAACAGATTGACATGCGTAATTATCTGATAGTGCATACAACATGGATTTCGGTTTGGATATAACTGGAACATACAACAAGCTAAATTTTTTTTAGCAAAAATAACAATTTACCAAATATATATGCACGTGATCTAATATATAATGAACATATATAAAAAGCAACAAGTTTAATATAGAAAATATACATGTATTTACGATAAGGAATATCGCAAAGCCCCAAAATTTTAGACCGTTTCTTCCCGTGACAGATACTTTTTTTCTATGGAAAGCCTTTTTCCAAAGAAAATATCGAGTTCCGTCTAAAAAATCCCCTTGGATTTAATAAATTAGGCTTTGATCGCACAGTATGAATGGTGAATGAGGTCTCTTTTTACACAGATTTCCTTTTTTTGTGGAGGAAAAGCAACAAAAAAGTCTGTAAAGATCCCCTTTTAAAAAGTCTTTTATGTTTAAGCTTACGTAACAACAAGACATGAAAAGAATCTTTTAATTCAATTTACATTCCAATA
>JAQFYG010000190.1:0-41937 GCA_034694325.1 Entomobrya corticalis | reverse complement strand
CTACATTAAATCATAATAATGCACTTCATTTAAAAGTACATGGTTTGAATACAGGTCCTAAACGTCAAACCCGTACAGTGTTAAGATTGAAACTTAAGTCAAAAGTAAATTCATTAAACCACGTGCGAATGTGCTACTTTTTACCGGCGCATTGGTTTATGATCATGCCATTAAAACAAAATCATGCAAATAGTTGACTCGAAGGACAATATGCGTTATGCAAGTAAGTGAAATTAGCATTGAATAAGTATTTAATTTCAATTTTATATTCGACAATTACATATTTTAGTATTATAGATTACAGTCTTCTCCTTTTCATACTTAATTAAGTAATGAAAAGTCGCAAGATATAAAGAAGCCTGGCCAAAAAATAAAGAGCGAGGCACGGCACAATATTTTCTTGTCTGTAGTTCGTTGGATCACGTATATTTAGGATAAAGGTTTCTGGAAGATGAAATCTCTTCAATTTATGCATGCAAGAGATGTATTTATATATTATTGAGAGTGTTGTTTTCATAAAAGCAGACAAAACACACATTTTTTCATATTTATAACAGCAACAAGAATACACATGAGATGTTGCTCATTTATTACATGAGAATGCGTCTGAAATACAAACAAAAAAATTCCGAAAGGAGCAGGCCAAAAATATTAACAATACTACGCACAAGGATATTATAGCGTGCGGTTATGGATGCAGCTAGCTAAGTAACTAAGTAAATATACACTATAAAATTACCAACAATGCATCAAATGTCAAAAGAACAGAAAGAATTTATCCGAGAGAATCTGGAATGAATGAGTAAATAGGCCAAACTAAAATATGTACCTACCCAATAGAAATGTTTCCAAGCTTAAATTATAATCTTTATTTTCTCAAAATCCCCTTAAAAACCAGCAATATAAGTAATAATTACAGCAGCATTACTGTCAATAAAGTTGCATCGGATTCCAAATTACCAATTCCAATAAGACTTCATATGGTTCACATTTTCTTAAAAATATATTCACAAATTATTGCGATATATACAAGTAATAACGAAATGAAAGAAGTGTTCTAAAAGTCCCTCATCTGAGGTTTTTTACTGTTTTTGTTGTGTGTGTGCATCAAGATGAATTGCATGAGGGGGAGTAAAAGCAGGCATAAACCTTACCTAGAGGACAAGAGAAGAGAAACATACGAAATGGCACTGCCGCTGTTGGTTTTGCTGCGAGCTGTTTGCCGTCTCGCAGTAGTCGAGTGACATATGATAAATACGAGGATATAAAGACTTTGTTGGGATCTCAAAATATGTGTCTGTTTTTAGAAACATCTGTGTGTGCTGCTTTGTATGTATTGCCGATCCAATAGATACTTTATTATTATGCGATATGAGCAATAGAGCAGCGTCACAGTTCTATATATCAACTATGTAAGTAAATTGGAATCGCAGTAATCATTGCAATAAATAAATACATATTCAATAGGACAGTGGTTCGAGGCGGGATGAATAGATAAAACGTAATTCGAAATAAAATATTTACACAAAACAATTTGTCGCTTGTTCGTTCGTTAGGTATCAGGTTGTACCTTGAGCAGCAGGTTCGTAGGCTTGTCAGAGTATCAAGTAGTAAGCAACAAATAATAATAATATGAAAGCAAGCAGTAGTAGTATTTTTTATGAGTAAATCGATGGAAAATCAATAGAGAAAATGTAGATGGTGATGATGATCATTACAAATATGTATTTGGTTGGTTGAGTTCTCTACGAACGTGTTATAAATATATCTTTATAGGTATATTTTATGCAAATATACAAGGTACGATTAGAAATAGGAATGGAAATGAGCTTGGAACAAGAAAATGGAAAAATTTAGGCTCCTTTTTATTTTGAAAATAATAGCAGGTTTGTCTCTCGTCTCGTCCTTAAAATAGCTGAATTTGGCTTGATTCTTCTCCATCATGCATAACAACTAGCGCAATCAGTGCATAGAATTGCTGCGGACGGAGAAAAATAGAAAATCCAAAAACGTGAAATGCGACAATGAGTAACGGTGATGAATATGTAAATATTGTGGCTTTTTTGGCTACTGCTATGTTTGAAGAAAGGTATATGAATGGATTTTCTATAGAATTATAAATATGTACGCATGGATATGGATAAAGTTGACATATATCCAATTGGAATTGGTTTGTCAGGAAACATGGCAAAGAGCAATTAACCAAAATACATTTGAGAATAATACTTGTACATATTTTGTAATCGTAAAAAAAGTGAAAGTAGATTCCGCCAGCAGGAGCAAAGCAGCAACCACGCCAATAATAATGTGACGTTCAAAAAAGCTGCAAACAAGCAACAGCCAAAAACGACGACGACATGTCATCATCATTTCATCGTCGCCAAAAAAATCCCAGAAACAAGAGAAAAAATAGGTACACAGAATAATTTTCAATGTACGCGTTCCTACATAGCAGCTTGTAGTAGACAACATGCCTGTTTAAATACAAGAGTAGTAATAATATAAATAAATAAAAAGGAACAGCAAGACAAGATGTATTGGACGTCATGACGCACAATACGAAAATTACACGCTGCTGCTGCTTTTGAACGAATACATAGCGACCAGTACAAGTAATAAGTAAAAAATTATAGCAATAATAACGTTTGATATTTTATAGATTGACTCTCGCTAACTAAAAATAATATTACCACTGTTGCCTATGGATTAATATTACTAGTCAAATTAGAACCATTTGGTTTTATAAGCGGCGAGGGCGAGATGGAGAGAAAGGGGATACTATGTAAGTTTGTATGTTTCACATTTTCTACTAGATTCTCGTCAACATAAAATGAAACATTCTCGTCGAACTTTGGTCGTTTGTTTTACATGGGAAAAAATAATATCGGTATCGGCGGCAGTGTGGTTGGTGGTATTGGAGCAGTATTTATATGTACTTGTATGCGTATTACAGTGTCGGTTTAGACAAAATACGGCATGTTTTATGCATATTACTTATGATGACTGCTGTTTCTCCACTAGTTTACCAATGTTGTATGTAGACTTAATATGCAGCTTTAAAAATATGATATGAGCGTATGATTGTGTGTGTACTTAGGAATATCATAATATGTATATTTTATCGACTAGAAATATTTTCTCTCTTCGTCAGTAATTTACAAATGTCCGGAGTCGACAGGAAGGAGAGAAATGGGGAAATTATTCCTCAGCAGTAAATAGTTTGATCCGATAACGATTTTCTGCTAATCTGCAAGCATAATCAGAGGGAAGAGAGAACGCGAGAGGGAGAGAGACGGAATAATAATATTATGACAGACAGGGAAAAGGGCATGCATGAGCGAGCTGGACATGTGCTCTCTCTCCATCTCTCTCTCTCTCTCTGTTCGGTAGTGCCAGTGTCATATGAGTACGTAGATATAAATATGCGGCATAGTTGATAGTTGATAATAGTATTATGGTGCATAGGTAATACGTTATGCATTTACACATAAACATAATGAAACCAAAGCTTTTAAAAGAAATGTTCTTGTAGTCATTTTTATCCATACTTACTACTGCTCCTGCCATTCATTGGACAGATAGATTGCTGGATGTACTCACTCACTCACTCTCACTTCATTTTCTCTTTTTTAGTTTCGGTTGTTTGTTTCTGTTGAAAGAAAAAATGGATGTTGCTGAACACAAGCGGTGAGAGTGAATATGGATTTATGGATGGATCATAATTTTCACTTGGAAGTCTTTGTATTTGTGGGTAAATATAATATGAGCAACTTTGCGTGGGCTTACCATCTTAATCGAATTGTTTCATAGTGAGTTTGCTACTCGATCCAAACAGAAGCTACAGACTTAATAAAATGCTGTTGAACCAACTACAAACAATTTCAGTAGAATATTCATACGAAATCAAGATGTTGGAATTTAATTCAATACATAAAGTATTTATTTTAGTATTTATGACTCTATCTAGTTACTTCGCTGGTTTGCTCACGTTTTAAATTTTTAGTTGTTGGATATATGAATGTTTAATTGTTCATATTACTGTGTTAAAAATAAACAAAAAATGCTTAACCGAAACTGCACAGTTCAATCAAGTCTACTGATTTTCAAAGGAGGCACGACTGCGTAAAGTTGCACTATATCTATTAGTATTCTACTCAGGTATACATGCACATATTTATTCTTAGACATATTTTGACAGATATTTTATTTCTTATCTCAATGTAAAATTGTATCAATGAACAATACATATAGCTCGATTTATCTGCTTACTTTTGTTTTTTGAAGGGATTTTTTATGATAGACATACATTGTACATGATTATTTTTGCGTTTTTATGCATGTGGCATGATATTTTGATGTTGATTTTTACATATGTAGATATGCATATTTTTCTGCACTTTGGTGAATTGCTGTTATTATGTTGGTTGTTCTGCTGTACTTTTTGTCCAGTCAAAAATGTTTGACTAGCTAGACACCGTCGATTGCAACACAAGAAACAGCAGGGAGTGGGAATGATGAAGGAATATTATTGGAAGAACTGTAACAATGATGATGGGGCTGTACTGTTTTTCGAGCTCAAGACGGGCATTATTCAAATGTCAAAGGAAATTTATCAATACGGTGACAACAAAATAATAGAATACATCGGATCATAGAAGCAGGACATGTGAACATTATTTAGATTGGCTATGTTCTTTTATTGTATTATTTACCTCTTCTTGCTTTTCTTCTAACTTTTTGAAAAGTGAAAACTAGTAAGCAATATTAAATCAGGATGCTCAAAAGTATTAACATTATTGTTATCAAGCAACAGTTGTGAGCTTGCCATAAAAAAGCAAAATAAATAGCGCGGTGATCTATTTAGTTAAGTGCGGTTCATCTCAAGCATCAAAAATATGAATTCGAGCATCACGAGCAACTAAAAAAATGTTAGGCTATAAAAATGTTTTAAAATATGAACATCTATCAATAAAATGTTATATTTGCTTTTTTGTACTGCAAGATTCTATAATTTAGGTGATATTTTAAAATAGATTTTAAACAGATAAATCTCTGTGCAACTGTCACCTATGAATTTGGTTGTTACCTGGCCGCAGATAAAAACGTATCATGATGAGTTGTTCTGTTATTCGCTGCTCCAGTCATAAAAAGAAACACCTGGTGGTACAAAACGCAAAAGCATTCCTTGTTCCTCAAAGTTTATACAATTACAAATGATTGAGCAGGAAAAAGGTACGAGCTATATATTGGCAGCACTACTCCAGGTGCTTTTATTAGTGAGGCACCGCACCATAAGAGATTTTCTCTTTTTAATTTCCTTCTTACTCTCACTAGTTGTATGTTGTATCAACCATGTACCAACCACCACCTCAAACATCATCACAACAACCACTACCACGATTTCACTGTATATTATAGTGGGGAAAGCCACCACCAAACAAGCAAAACCTACTACCGAACCACATCACACAAAACATCATCATCGTCCTAAAACAACACAAACACGTTACACAGCTCTGCTGAAGAACACATACACGAGGACATAGACACTAACAAAATATTATTATTTCAAGCTATTCCCTCTCTCTCTCTCTCTCCGTCTCTCTCTTCTTCTATTTATTTCTCCCTTTTTCTTTTTCTCTGCATTATGCATTGATTGACAAGAATTAACCTTAATGTTGAGTTCGCGTGCTATTGGACATGGTCACTGTAATTAAATCGTTTCGCACCATGGACGAAACAGCAGAGGCATAGCAGCAGCCGAAGAAAGATATTAAAATGGACACGCTTGTTTGTTGCTTTCTATTTTATTCAGTTCCTCATGTCCCCCACTCATTGTTGTTTTATATTTATGCATTGTATTATAACGACGAACAAAAGTAAAGTTTCAAATTAAACATGATATTATGCTGCTTCTGCCCTACCACTAAACAAAGCAGAGAGTTTCTTCTTAATGGCGTCTCTCTTCATTTTCATCAAATCCTTCCTTTTTAATTTCCAATCGACTCGACACAAGCAACAACAACGCCTTTTGCCTGTCACTACCAACCGACACAACCAAAAGCCATTTCTTTCTGATTTTTTTATATTCCTGTTTTAATGAATTTTCTCAGCAATCAGCAAGGTTTGTTTATTATAGAAATTACTAACTTATAGCTTTTTTCCATTACCAGTCAACACCATATAATCAACCTCACAAACGTCAATAGTAGAAGAAGGCAGTATATTATATTATATATATTATATATATTATAGTAGCACAAGAGGATATTATCGAAAACGTAAACGAAGAGGACACCACGTTGCAATTTCTTCCTATCTTGGCTAGTCAATCACAAGTATGTCTTTGATGATAAGATCTTTAGTTCAGTTACAGAATGATATCGGTATTGATACACGAGACACCATACTCGGTACTTACAACAACACTTGGCGAGAGACATGAAGAATGAAAGAAGAAGAGAGAGAAAGAAAGAGGCTGATCAATGGAAACCGAAAATGAATTCGATACCACTACTTGTGGCGGTGATATATGAATTTTTTTATCATCCACTTTTTTATTTATATCTTTTATTATTCTTCTTTGCATGAAAGACTGTATCAATAGCTAGCATAATCTCCTACATATTTATGCAACCTGAAAATAACGATACTATTCTAATGTATCAAACTGATCATCATCATTTAGTTCGGTTGCCTTCCTTCTCTCTCTGGAGTCAAACGGGAAAATGCAAAGAAAAAATGTAAAAGAGCAGCGTGATTGCTGCTCCTACGAAAAAAAAGTCAGTCAATGTGGATGATGATGATAATGATAATGTCGATACACGCCATTCCACCCAATAACATTTCCGTTATATATTACAACTTTGTAGCAACATAATGCACATACATAATACGTGTACCTACATGTGATAATGTGATCCGAAAAGGAAAACGAAGAAGGAGAAATGTGATTTTTTCCTGCTTCTTCTTCTGCTGCTATTGCTGCGGTGGTGCTGATGTTGAGAAAAAAATAGAGTATTATCGAAATTGGCTGTTTGATGCTAACGATAAGTCTAAGCGGACCAGGATGGAATGTATCTTGTCTGACGATGAGAGAATCTATCTATCTAAATCCATACGCCAATAATATTGGGTACTCAATCTTATTTCCTTGATCTTTTATGCGAGATTCAATAAAAAATAATTGGAGACGAATAAAATATTTTGGCAAGAAGCCTGCAATCATTCCAATTCCAATACGTTTCGTTATGTGTATTATTATAGGCATGTAGTATAACATTTAAAGCTTTACTTACTATTATTATTATGGTTATCAGTAAAAATATAGATTGTTCTGTCGTCGTTCCTCCGTCAGATTGAATGTTGTACATAATATTATATTCTTATCAAAAATATCAAGTATTGCATTACAGCAGAGAAGTTGTGCTACGGAAACTAACCCACCATTATACCAGTTGTTTCTTTTCTCTCTCTTGATTTTTACTACTTAAGTGCTTTTATATTCTAACGGGATGGGTGTGTGGTGTGTATGCGTGTATCATATCGTATCTCGCAACTGACGATAATGATGATGAGCGAATAAACCTTTTTCCAATAATGTGATTGCTTCCGTTTCTTCCTCCACTTAAATGTTTCAAATGACAGGAGAGAAATTCACATAGACATTAACAAAGCGCAAAATAGTGTGACGCGTGTAAAAATTTTCTAGCAAAAAATGTTGTTACCATCACTACTTTGGCTTACTTCTGCATAAACATACACCTTAAAACATGATCCTCTACTTAAAGACCGACCCAGTCATCAGCATCATTTTAGAACATAGATTTATATTTTGTCTCGTTTAGTTTTATTTTTTAAAGTACTTCATGGTAATGTGTCAAAGACATTTATTGCCAATAGGAATTAAGTGCAGTGCTTTCAATAATACTATTAATAAATGTCACCATTGGCATTACTACCACATATTTATTACACTTGTTGTTAGGGAATGACGTAATTATTTTTTTTCCAAAGTACAGGATCGGGAAAAAATTTGTTTTTGTTGTCTCCTCCTGTTGTAGTTTGTCAAGAGAAACAATTGCTCTTTGTACAAAAATCTATTATTTTCTTGAACGCTATTTAATTATTGACGCGTGTGATTGTACATTGTAGACAATTTCCTTTGGTTAACAATTTGCACAGTAAACAATTTTTATTAGCATTCTTTTAATTTCTTTTGAATACTTTTCTATTACGTATGTTTGAATGTTTTCCTGGTTCTACTAGGACTCAAGCATAATATTTAAAAAATACTTTGATTTTATTGTTTTGAACGTTAATGAAATGAAGTACTTTGTTGTTCTAGAAACAAGCATTGCCCATTAACTTTGTTTTTTATCGTTTCAAATTGAAAAATGGGACACAAGTTCCATCCATCAAGCTTTCTTTTAAATACATATTATTCATACGTTCATTTAATGCGTGTGCATTTCAAGTTAAAAATAATTGAATCTCGTGTAAGATTATTATTTTCTTTTGTATGTGCAATCATTTAAGAACTCATTTACTAATTTGAAATAAATGCAGAAAGTAGAACAAGGAGAAATGAAACTGAAAGCAAATATAATTGTGTAGGCAGAATATAGGCAAAAATTAAAAGCAACAACAGAAAACAAGATGACTAACATGAGATCCCATCCCATCACCACCACCAAAATAATAAAAGTGATAGAAGATGGCAGATATTACGATAGACGATCGTGTTATGCATGTGTGGGCGAAAATGACATATTATCGGGAATGTAACGACGACAAGTATGGGTAATCCAATACAGAAATGCACTCACACACAAGAGAAGAGTGAATAAGAATGAAGGGAAAAAAAGAAGGAGAAAAAAATAGAGAGCAGGCTCAACAGTTGACATTTATCACCCGAGCAGCTATTACTTTCAGAGAGTCGCACACGTCAATACAAAGAAGTTAAGGTTCACTTGTCGAACACCAGCACTACTCTTGTCTCGGTGTCTCTTATACACTCACAGGGACAGCTAGGAAAGAAGGCAATGTCATCAACATAAAAAAATCTATTCAGCCATTTATTTATTTACCATTGCATAAGAGCATTACGTAAAGTAAACGTATCTGCTATATTGACTGTTTATGAGATTTTAATGAAATAAGTTCAGTATAGGAACATGCAAATCAAAAGGATTTATTTTTGTAATGCGGTAACAGCAAGTAAATACTAATTATTTGATCGCCTATTATATGACATGCTTTCCAACAGCAACAAAATATTCATCTATGAAAGTTCTAAAAAATATTTGCAACGTAGTAAGTAACTTGCAATTCATACTGTTAAAGTTTCAAGTCAATCCTCTGCCGTATATAACGATTATGTTTACTATAGGCAAACGAGCATCCGGGTTTCCGAAAAAATATTTTATAGATATATCCTTCTTTTTTGGAATTTGGTCTATGCATAGGTACGTGTGTTTGTGTGAGGCAGAGAAAAGGTAAGGAAGGAAGCTGCGTGTTAGCATGTGGCCATGACCATGTCGTACAGCCGTTGTGTAGAAGGCCAAGGATGTAAGTGAAAAATAGGTAAGTCAGTAAGTGTGTGCAATGCTCATTGAACGCATCTCCTTCGTCGTTCAACAACACACAAAGTAGGAATTGCACTGATGCAAAACATCACTTAAGCCTTGGAGAGACTGCCAGGCTTTCCCTTTCGTTCCTCTTGATTATATGAAAGCATGTATATATTATGAACTCTGCTTTAACACTTGTGTATAATTGTAGCGATAACAGGGAAACGAGGTGAGTTTCAGGAAAATAGCTGGATTTAATAGTAATTAAAACATTTGTAATCATTATTGTTATTGAAGGCATATATATTTAATCGTTTTTATTAAAAGCACAAGTAGGTATTTTTAGCATTTATTGAAAACTGACTACAGAGAGCAATGCAAACAAGTAAACAATGCAATCTTGAAGACAGACAGACTAATTTATATACTCATAAAGCAAATGCGCAAATTTCGTTATGTGTAACACAAATGGGCTTTTTCTTTTGTGATTCTACTTGTTGTTGTTACCGTCGCGTGCACTGGGGAATAGGGCACGCATGTTTACTCTCTTTGTTTACCCACAAAACAAGGAAAACATTTGATTTGAACATACTACTTTGACTCTATTTGTCCTCTCTGACTGTCAGTTGAGGGGAATGAAGTCGCAAACATGTATACCAATCCACCCACATGCACTTACAGCTTCTTATCATTCTACTACAGATAAACTTTGGTTTCATTTAAAATAATTTTAATAAACAAACGCGACGATTTTTTAGATTATGTAACTTCATAAATAAGAAACGAACCTGGACTACTTAATATAAATATACAGAAAATATTGGCTTTGGATAGTTGTATAATATTCTACCTTTCATTATCAATATTGAATAATATTGAATTCAGTATTTCTGTTAGGTACATGGTATTTATAATATCGCTTTGAAAATGGGAGGCAACATTTTGAGTTGGGCTATGGATCCACACAAATCTAGCTACCAACTTGATGCCCATATTTCAAGTCTGCGTTTTATCAATAAACCGATTGCATTTGGATTATTGGGATATTTCATATTATGGTAGTTTCACAAAGGTTGTTCACAAAATATTGAAGTCTTCATTTACACTTTCATGTGGCTCTAAAACTTATACACATAATGTCTGTAAAGTCCTACGCTTTATGTATTCCTTGTTTTGTATCAGTCAGCAATCAATAAAAACAGCAAAGACTCTACGGATTTCAATTTATAAATTAAAAGTTTTGAAATTGTGCATTCATGATCTAATTTTGAAGATACAAGCACAAAAATATTTTATAGTACATCTGACTTATATTGCAAATTATAAAACTTTTTTCACAACATCAATAAATCTTGACAAATTGAAATCGAAATTGCTCCCATCCTATTACCTCTGTTTGCTCTTAACAAAATGGATTTTGTTTTTGTTTTTAGTAAGAAGGATATACAAACTTATCGGGTACGTGCAATACACAGCATGTCAGTTTTAGGTTCCATAGTTTCCAACACTTCCGTCATATGTCGTTTTATTGCATTAGCATCATCGTATATACTGCTTCTCTAGTTTTCCTTTTTCTCCTATGCATACACACTACTTTCACTCACTCATCATGTGCCGCAAGCAGTCAATGCTATTGAGTTAATCTTTCGTCTTGTAAAATTGATAACATAAATATCAAAAGAAAATCCGCTCTACTTATAGCTACGTATCTTTCGTTACCATCATTTTCAATCTCACAAGATACATTCACGGAACTGATAAACTATAAAGTAAACAGTTCCGCTTTAAGCTCATAAACTGGGATTTGATGTGAATACATACAAATTGGCTGGTGATTTGTGACTTGTCAAAAAGCGGTTCGAGTGATGTATGTTTTCTACTTACTCCAGCACTGAAATAAATACACAGCGTATTTTCCGCTGCATGTCAAACTAAACGATTTGGCAGTGATCAAATATGTGGATGAAATGGATGCTTGTGATTTTATTGGATGAAAAAATATTGAAAATAAAAATACAGCACAATTTATTACGTGGCAATTAAAAATATGTTGGAAAATAAAACATGAGCAAACTCAAGTGCTTATTTCTAATCCTAATGACATTTTCTAAAAGTTATTAGCATTTAGCCAATAGAAACAAAAATGCTTTAAAACTGATTTCATGTTGGTCTTTTAGTTAGTATTATTCTTTTAATGACTATTGTGCATTTTATCAATACAAGAAAGTAAAATAAGAGTGAATGCTAACCAACTTTTAAGTAACTTTGTATCTGTAAATCATATACGTTTACGTTAATGGTAATACATATAATCGATAACATTTTACTAACAGAATCAGTGAGATTAAAATGCTTAGTGCTCACCAGGCGCAATTAAGAAAACGACAACCTACCGAGTCAAGCTATATAGCTGCTGTACTAGTTCTGTTACTGAGAGAATAGGTAATGGATGGATTTTGGATTGAATTTCTTGATGTTTGTCAATGATATGTATTCAGAACGAATGCACACTAAATATAATAAATTGCTTTAATCGGAATCGGGAAAGCTGAGTAAGTCGCTACCGTTTCGTAAACATAATACCAAATACACACAGAAAGTTTGTTGTTTTACTTACAGGAAAAATGTATTTATATAAACCACACCTTCATTATATAAAGTAACAACTACCACTTCAATATAGTTTATAGGCACTCGTGAATCTGTGAGTCTCTCTCTCTCCCTAAAAGTTTTTTTTATTCCTCCGGCAATTCAATTGTTTTTCCATAATTCCTGTCATGTAATAAAATCTTACCAAGAAAGAAAGAAACCATAAAGAAAAAATATTAGTTATGTTATCCTATATCGTATCGTAGTACTCCGCAGTGCATTTCTATATTACAGCTGCCGTTTAGATTGGTTATTTGGGCCTTTTCTTTATTTTAAATACACCGTAAAAACACTCCTCTTCCATTTTGTGCAATCACAAGAAAAAATGATTTAATAGCCGTATAATAATCACATGCCAGATTTGGTATTAGTTTGCGCAAACAAATAGTATGTGTATGATATAAGCATATTATAAAATTTACAAAATAACCTGTACCTGTGCACCATTTACTTATTGATATACCAACATTTTCTGTTGCCTTTCTTTCCTTATTGCTAATAACCTTTCCACCGCCACCCGTCACAGTATACAAACAATCATATACAGTTTTAGTAGTCTCTCTTTCAAAATGCAAATCAATTTCCAGCTCCACTGATATTTACAGTTGATAAGGTTAAAAAATGCTTCACTGCCATTGCTCCATTTCTTTGCCAATTCATGTTAACTACAGAGTTTTGATTTCACATAACACATAAGGGCAAAAAGCTTCTGAATAAAATTCTTATACAAATTCAAATACTTACTACGTCATATATAGTGTATTATATATTATGTTATCTTAAATGCCTTTTCTACTTAATTTACTGACTATCAAGTGATTGGAGGCAAAGTCGTTCCTGGTTTAGTTGTTCGGCATAAAAAGTAATTAAGCAGTTTTAACATGACTTTCATCTTTCTTCCACCCGAGAAATTTTTATATGAACACATTTTCCATTCGTATGCTTTCTTTTTCTCGTAAGTACGCCCAAATAAATAAACCTCACGCTTAACTACATATTCTATAAAAACTTGTTATAATGCATATAGGTATAATATACGTAGGTGTGTGCATTTTGTTCCTCGACGATTTCATTTTTTCTTCTTGGAAATCAGTCTTTACGAACAGCTATCGCGCAAACTTGACTTTTTTGTACACATAAATATATTCGATAGAAAAATCATTTCTATAAAAAAACAGCTAGCACTTAACAGATTTATAGGATTTTTTTGTTTCCTTTTATTTTTATTATTTTACAATTCTATTTCAATCAAGACGATAAAATAATATGAAAAAACTATGCAGATATGTACCTTTAATCGGTTACTCAGAAAAATGCCAGTAATTTTGGCCATTCCATTTTGGAAGTGGAGGGGCAATTTATGGTGCTGGGTCAGACGAATTGAGAAGTAAAACAAAACGAATATTTTAATTTTATTTCTTTTGTTAGGTAACATGCAAGAAATGTTACTCAATCATTGGTTATCTGCTTAATTTCAAAATTATGAAAATAAATATGTCCACAGTTTTCAGGTAAAAGCTATTAATCGAATTTAAAAAGTACTATTTGAATGAATATTTGGCCAAAAGTCCATGAAAGTCGTTACAAAAGCGGAAATCTATGTAAATTTATTATGGTTCGGGTTAAAAGAAAGAAAATGAAATTTCTTGAGGAAGTCCTTCGTTGAATTCAAACAAAAAATCAAAAAAATGTGTTCTACAGAGAAGCTTTGGCTTAATCAACTTGAAGATGCATTGCTGTACTGGTACTGTTGATTTTTTGCTTTTACCATTTCCATCAAACCGCATTAGCTTATTTGTACTTTATCAGCATAGTTTTTTCCATCGTTACTAAATAAACATATAAATAATCTTGCATTAGATTTTGATGGTGATGATGACGATGGCAAAGGCGAGGAGACTATGAAAGCTTTCTTGCTGTCTTCTTTACCAAAACAAATCTAGAAAATCTCCTTTTTCGCTACATCGTCATCTCTCTTCCTTTCGTTCTGGCTCCTTTCTAGTTTATTCATACGTGCATTAAAGGCATAGAAAAGAAGATAGAGATGTTATATTTCTATGGACGTACAAGGAACATGTAATGCATTCGGCCACATAATCAATTTCTATACAGGATTTTTTTGACATAATAGACGTAAACACAAATATTTTGTTGTTGGTGTTTTTATGTATTTGCTATTATTTTATAAGGTTAATATGAAATTTGACACAAAAATCGATCGATTAATGCTTAACATGCATGCACGAAACAAATTTATCGATTTCATTCGAGCACAAACGCATACACACACAAGAGTACATAGTTGTGAAGAATAAGAGCTTTACATATAATAACTTTAGCAGTTTTGTACCACTGTTGAAGGTGGTGGCAGTGGTGGTGGGTGATGTGGCGTGGGATCAAAACTTTATCGCACACATTCTACATACAACAAACAACTCATAAATAATATACAAATATAAAACATTTTCTTTCATTTTCCCACTAAACTTCTTTTACTTTCAATGCAATGCTCATAAGCAATCCTATCAGCGTCACCCACCACCAATCTAGTCAGCAGCACTAGTCAGTGCACATATAGGAGAGTAGTAGAGCAGTAAACTAGTGAAAATTACTGGAAAGTACCTCAGAAGAAGAAGACGACGATGACGAGAAAAGAAAAACTCATAAACGAGTTTGTTGACGACTGCTGGGCAGGCAACAACTCCAGTAGAGAGCTTGTAAAAAACAAGTTGTAACTTTTTCATCGTCATAATAATCTTGATTCATTATTAATAATCAACTACTTACAAAGAATAATATATTATTATTTGGCACTTTCTCCCCAAGTCTGCTCCATACAACGATTGCATATAAGTATATTCCACAATGAACCTTTTTACGCTTTCTTGCTCCCTTTCAATCTTGTTTTCATTTTGTTTTCATTATTTCAATTTTCCTTCCCAAAATACTTAAGCTTCTATCTTTAGTCTACTTTTGTGCACTTTCTCTCCAATTCAAAACTATAACAACAACGATGCAAGAAAAAAGATTTTACTGTTGAAACAGTTTATAGCGCTTTATAAATTTCTAAATAAATAAGCACAGTGTATAGTTATGACTATGACGACAACATTTCAAGAAAAGCTTTTACGTCTAATAGGAAAACTGAAAATGTGGACTGCATATATATATTTATATATGTGGCCGAACGTTCAGTTGTTGCTTTTTGGCTTGAATGTATTTTGGCGTTTATCACAGAATAAATCAAAGTTACTACTTTAAAAATGTAGACATATTATGCTTGCCCGGTTATTGACGTCGTGTCGTATTTAGTCAGTATTTTTGTTTGCTGGCAATTTTTGCGTATACCAAATTGGTATGTCTCATGTTTCCCTGTAAACATACTACCTATCTAAGAAATACCATTAAGGTTGTAGGTACTTAAATTGAATGCATATAAAATTGGCAAGTAATTTACTTGAAGACAACCCCATCCCACTCCCCCTCTCCCACTTCATCAACTTCATCAAGTGATGTATATATTTTCGTTTGGCGGTTTAGCCCAACCACATGCATTGCATCGTGACTAGCTACCACCACCTCGTGAAATCATCAGGTCAGAAGATCAACAGTTTCCATTTCTAAATGTGCACATATGCCAAGGACATGGCATCGCAGAAAGTTTCGCGTATTTTCACCTCTTTGTAGAGAGGCAATCACTTTCCTTCTTCCTGATCTCCTTTATCATCAACAGCGCCAACAATAGCTTAAAACGAGCAAAACAAGACTTAACTATGATTTTCCAAACTTTCCTTCTTTTTCGATATTTTTTCATCCTTATTTCTCTGATATCATTATTCCTCCTTGTATACTAATTCCTGTGGGAAGGTATCCGATTAAAGTTTTGCATTTCGCATATATACTCTCAATTTTATAGCATTAATATTATGAAAGCACATATAAACCGTATTATTATTATTATGAATGTAGTTAGTTGAGCTCTTCAGATACGGCGTTTAGAAGCATTCAAGTATGCATTAAGTTGAATCTGTAAACAAGGTTTTGTGAAAGCTGAACAAGAAGTACATGAGATAGGAAATTAAAGGTTCACTCACAGTTCAACCCACACCACTCATTCAGCTTTCTACAGGCAGAAAAAGCAAGCCTCACGTCTCTCCGTACTTTTCCTTTCGTTTTCTATCAAGATACGATAGCTCTTTAGGGACTTGTTCAGCCTTTTCCAATTTATAAGTATATGAGCGATGAAGAGAGACAGAGAGAATAACAACGTTGCGATGATTCCACTGATATGGTATCAACAAACGAGCCTGTTGTGCGTGCTAAAGAAAATAATCTTAATAGGAATGCATGTTTCCATTACATTCTTCTTGTGATTCGTATATCATCTTACATGCCAGAACTTCCAATAACAGCATAACAATATAGTGTAAAATGTGCATATGCTTTGTGATATAGTCTTATACTTTAAAAGAAAACGAAAAAGTGATCTTGACTGGGATAATAATGGTAAAAATGTCCCAAACCACAAGCATTTCAATACGCTATTATTACTATTACTTTATATTTTTACAACCTACATTGTTCCATTGTTATACTTATTATCCTTTCTTTCTCGTAATAATCATTTCTTCCTCTATTTCAACTTGCTTGCTTCACCCCAACTGCTATTAACAAAAGGAAAATTTTCTGCTTTCCAGCGCCTCTTTTACAATAACAACTAAATTTATACTCATTTGACTTTCAACTTTCTTCCGCGGTTATCACCGTCGTCATTATATTCAACATTATTGCTTCTTGAGAAAGAAAAAATGCAGTTGATCCCAGTCAAAAACCATGACAATGTTATCACTATCAGCATCCAAATCGACATTCTAAAGCCAAAAATGTAACAATTGCCTTAAAACCATCTATTTCATACTGCCATTATCATTATTACTGTAAATGCCAATAACTGGTTCACTTTTATCCCTTCTTCTCCAACATCAACTTTTCCTTTGCATTTTTTCGTTCCAAAGACTACTTTCAAATTTATTCCATGCATATAAAAAAAGTGGAGAAAAACTAAAGGAAAAAAAGGAGTGAGACGGCCTCCGGCTATTGGTTCTATAGTTTGCTGGTTTCCTACTCACTCAAACAAAAGTTACAAAAACACACACTGATTCAGACTGCAAAGAGTTTGACTGATTTTTTATGTCTGAGTAACATCAGTTACGTTTTTTTAAATATTTTTTCCGAGGTTATTCATGCAAGTAATTAATACAATTGGAATTGCATATAAAAGTCTTGATAGTAATGCTGAGCAATGCTAAAACATAATTTAAACCGGTCTGAAGCACACTAAATTCATTTTTACTTTGCTTCAAACGAATTGACGTAGAGGATACTAATGATTTTAGTTCGTTTTTTAATTTTAAAAGTAAACCGCTACAGCTCACCAGCAACAGCGGTACGGCTATTCTTGATATTTTTTATACGTATACTCCTCCGTGGAGAAATCCAAAGTAAAAATATTGCTTTTTCCTTGTCTCCTTTATTATTTTTATTATCTATGCATCTGTCTATTAGGCGATAGCAGTACCGCCACTGTTCACCATCAGGAAAAATGTTATTTTTCTTTTCTTGCTATAAAAAGGCTGGAGTATCACTGCTGATGCTACAACTCTTTCTGTTATCATTATTAATATTAGCAGTGGTAGTAGTAGGAGTAGAGCAGTATTATAATTATGATGGGGCAATTCCCAGAGGAGTCATTCTACATGTTTCCTCTTCTTGCAGTGTTACTAATTGATGTCCCTTTGCTAATTAGCATCAGCAGACTGTAGCAATATTCATTAAGATTTCTTTTCCTTTTTGCTCGTCCTCCTTCTCCTCATCCTTGTTTTTTTCTTGTTACTATCCATCCGTATATCTCCTCTTCTATCAAATATTTTTATATTCTAAGTATCTGCATCATCATGATCATCAAGAAGAAGCGCTATAGTAGCAGCGGCAGACCATCAAAGCAGATGACCTGCTCCTCATCAGCTTTCTTCCTTCTTTCAATATATTTTTTTTTCTCTCTACTTCTTTATACAATATTGTTAGTTTTTTCTTTATTGTTAGTATAGCTTCTTTGTTGTACTGCTCGCTGCTGCTTTTGCTATTTAAAAAATAAATTTTAATACAGCTACATTTATATTTGTCTGTTTTGTAAGTCTCTTTGAAGACCTTACTTCATTTGGGATGGTTGGAGGATGTACAATATTTCGGTATTTGCCGTTATTCCTTTAATTTTTTAGAAAATGAAACAAATAGATGTACATGCAAAGATACCAGGATAATATAAACTTGACTCGTTTAAAGGAAAAAAGGAAGAATCTTCTTTTTTAGCTAATTAGTCTGCGTCTCTATTCCATTCTACAGCTTAATGTTAGGGCTTCCTCAATTTTTAATGAAGACCGTAAAAATTTGATAGCTTATAATTCCTCCTCACATTCCCTCTCTCACTTTCTCTTCCTTTTTCATTCATATTTAATATTTTCATCTTATCCCTTCCTTTCCCTATTCTTTTATGTCGTCTTTTCTATTAGGCGCAGAAATGTTTTTAATGTCAGAAAATTTTGTTTGTGCGTGCAGTAATTTGGAAAATTGGGTTTTCTTGCATGTGAGGAAAGATTGCTCCTACGAGAAGCTCCTTCCTGAGGAAGTTTTATAAATCGTTAAATCAAAATAGGAATGCACATTTCTTAAATTTAGCTGATTTGATATTAATGTCACGTAAAAATCATACAAAACAAAAATGCATTCAAGAAAATCCAGCACAAATGATCGATAGCTATTCTTAGAGAGCAGAAATCCACATGTGTCATTTTTTATCCACAGACAAAATATATTACACCAACCAAAGTAATTTAGTAATGCATCCCGTCTGAATACCACATAACTTCATTTTTGGGTGGTAGCAAGTTAACTTAGCATTATGTAAATACCGGCATGTTGCATTTTCACCCTGATCATCGTGATCATGAGCATCTGTATCTCTCTATGATCAACAGTAAAAGGTTATATGCTATCAATAAGATTTGCATTTTAATGCCTTTTAGACCCCATTTTTGCCAGAGGGACTAAACCAGTGCAAGTTGCAGCGTAAGATCCACACGTGTAGGCATTTATGTATTGGGAAAAGATGTTGTTACCACCATCATCTTACGCCGCATAAAGATCATAATCATGCTCAGCTCTACTAACACAGACTACCAGAGAAAAAATGTACCTATCCATCTAAAACGACAACGAAAAGAAAGGCTCAAGACACAAGTCCCAGAAAATCCCTCACAGATCCCCTCTTCTCCTCACTTTCTTTACTTACCCAAAAAAACCAGTCAACTAGTCACATGGTGTCTTTCTTCTTGTAAGAAAGAAGGCTGAAAGAGAGGCTTGACAAAAAATCAGCTTTGAAGAAAAGGGGAAATGCTACTGAGAAGTCTATCTTAATCGGCAGCGACATTCTTGCTTTTCTCTTTACTTGAAGCATCCATGTTTTCACCATACTACATAATATCATAGTATGTGTAACATGATCATGGCTTAATAGCCCATCTCAAGAGTGCTTTATTCCGCCAAAAAAAAACATTTTATGATACACGTAAACAAAAGTACACACTTGATATTGTCTACTTTTCCAATATTTTCTATTGTTGTTCCTGTTGCTTCTTGATTCGTTTAGGTTCTTATGTTACACATTTATTGCTATTATTTGTACCCTTGTAAGAAAAACAGTGAATATGTGACATCAACAGAGCATAAAGATTTGTGTGTGAGTTCATATTAAAGTTCATATTCACGGAAAGTCCTAGTTATGCACCGTCAAGTGAAAGTAACAGAATAGGTATACATAGCGCACATGTGCCGCGATATGTTATTACGTCTAGCATGCATGCCGCATGCCCCACAGTTACAATACTCTACTTTGCTAATATAGAGATCAAGGAAGAAACCAAGTTTTCACTTACTCTCATCAACAGCTATTCAGATCCTTTAGAGAAGACATTTGTGTTGAAATCTTCTGTTCGCAATGTTTATTCAACAATAACAATAACACAAAACAGCACTAAAATATTTTTAATTACTTGATAACTTGGAAACTGAGTATTTTCTTTGACATAAAGTTTCTAAAATCTCACGAATTCACACCTAATCGTTGCCCATTCATACAAAATAAGTATATAATCTCAAGATATTATTTCAAATGTTATAGTCTAAGAAACTAGTTTTCATTTTCCCAAAAACTACTAATCTCATTACGCATTCCAGTTGATAATTGTTGGATCTAATTTGTTTGAAAATGGTGAAAGGAGTTAAGTGTCCACTTATTGCCTTTTTAAAAGAGGCCATTTTAACTTGTGTACAATTTTCTAATATTTTTATATGTAGTTATGAAAACATCATCTCCCAGTACACTGTAAATACAATAAGTTCCATCGCCATTATCATAGTAATAATATAAACATAACAGAATAGGATATTTTGGGTGAAAACGGTACCCGTTTTATGTCAACGTTATTCAACAACACACGAACAAAAGGAACGCATAATAAACCTAACTAGCAAGTTGACATTTTGACGACATCTCCCATTTTCTCTAGTTTTCTCTAGAGAAACAAACTATGACATAAAAGCATGCAAACAAATAAGAAAATCACAGTGTCATTGTGCTCATCATCAAGGTCCACTATGGCCCAATCTCTGCAATAACTTGGTTTACACGACACGACACACACTATGCTTTCACTGCATACTCGCACACACAAAATTTGCATTATAGTTCAAACTATTAAGGCGACAGAAAGTGTCAATAAAAATTATCTTGGTAAAAAATTATGAGCGGCACTTTGATGATTTGATTTCTCCTTTCCTTTCTTTTCCCTTTTCAAATGTAGGAAAAGGTTAAAAGAAAGTTAACACACAGTTATGGTAAGATTTTCGTTTTAAATACCGCAGTAATTTCATACACTTGGGGAACTATTTACTATTCATAAACAATTTTCTTGTGAAAACCCCTTCAGTTTGCCATTAAGTAGCCCATAAACTCGTTTCAATGGGCATTTTACTTATTTTTGATTACTTGAATACTCACAGGCACATCAACGTTTTTTGTTTTCTTTTCTGTACACGTTACATGCACACTCACATTAACTATATTACTGACACTTGTTATGGCTACTTTAGCAAGTTTACCATTCACGAATCAAGAAATTTAGTCGTCATCAACGCAATTGTCATACGGACACAAACAAGATTCTTATGTGTATGACTTTAGCATTAGTTGCTTAGATAACTGCCAAACACTCAAATGCAAAATTCAACTTCACGAATTAGAAATACCTTTAACAATTGTCGTAGTTACTATTAGAAAGAATTAAACAAACGAATCCTCCAGCTGTCACAGACCCAGTCCATAGTTAAATCTCATTCTTTCCTTCTTCCATTGAGTATTTTATGTTATATGAACTAAATGTACACTTACAACAATAAAAATAACAATGACATTAGCGGTTTGTGAAACGGCTACTTAACACTACCATTATACTATACACACGCGTTTCTCTTCCAATACATTGTTGTTGTTGTTACATTTTAATATGCTTGCCATGTGCTACCGCTACGTCTTCTCTTTCACAAATTCACAGTAAAACATGTACTTAGGTACGTATGTCTACTCGCCGACAAAATATGCATGCACACGTTTTGTGAACAAAGCAAAAGGCAAAACCGGCCGCAGTTTATCAACAAGAGGAAAAAGAATCAAGTGGCAGGGTGTATTATAAGAAGTGAAAGGAAAAGAGAGAAAGAGAGAGAGAGAGGTGAAGTTAGTGCGATTACCGACCAACTGCTGCTGGTCACTGGTGCACCTTGTCACTCGGCACACACTCATATACACATTTATTACTATTTTTCTGTTTATCCATTCCAATCCAACAACAACATCAACAACACTCATGCATGCACAAAATCTACTGGAAAGAGCTAATAATCAGAATAAAATATCGTGTTGTAGTAGTAGAAGAGGCGATGATGGAAGTAGTATTAGTAGTTGTTGTAGTAGTAATATGAGAAGAAGGAAGGAAAACGGAGACCTTCCATCCATCCATTTTCCAATGCTTTCTAGTCATCATCAATATATGTGCTTGGTTCTCTGCTGTTGCTGATCGCGGAGGAGGACGAGGTGGTGGTGGTGTTGGTGCGTCTATTGCTGTCTCGCAGTTTGTATGCATATTTATTATTACTTTTTGCTAGACTTCTCGACTCACAATTCTCCAATCATGTTGATCACGATTATCATGTTGATATGCTGATGACAAGGGAGAGAGAAAGAGAGCAGCACAGTTCACACAGTATAATATAATATCATCGTCATGATCGTCGTCGTCGTCGTCACCATATCTCTAATCTGTAAATATCAAGCAAGGTATAGAAGAGCAGTGAAAAAGGTGAGTTAGCGTAGCAATAAATGCTACTAATCGCTATCAAGCTGCTGCTGTTGCTGCTGCAAAATGCCCGGTGCGGTATCTGGTCTGCCAGTTAGTTGCTGTTGCTCTTGTTGTTGCTGATATATATTATGTTATTGCTGTAATACCATAATAATTTCTCCAAATGTAATGTGGTGTTTGGGTTGTGTGCAGGATACCGATGCGAACAGAAGAGAAAGAGGAAAGCGATCAAGAAGATGTAAAATGCAGACGTTGCGTAGGTGGCAAAGAAAGTTTTTAAACTAGACATAAAGTAGACAAAGCAAAGGTGGTAAATATGTGACACAGAAAGTGTGGCTGTTTTTATGGAAAGATTTGAAAGAAACTCGTACACATAATGAAATGAAATCAAAAGAGAAAATGAATGCAAAGGCTACGATACAAAATGGAATGACAAACACTCTTATTTATAGTGTGGTAGTCGATCAGTCATCAATATTTTATATGAGAAGAGTCTTCAGTGTGAGAAAAGAAACTAAACAAATGTACACATTGATCTTTTGCTATGACAATAGAAGATGATTTTGTCATCTTGCATTTTATTGCTAAAATACAGCTTTTAAAACAATAAAACCAGAATAAAATTTAAAATACAGAGCAATATTGCATAAGTTTGTAATGGTCAATGACGTAAAAAAATTAAGTGGTTTTTACTAGAAAACAAAATATGTTTTTAAAAATATTTCCGAAATTCAAGAGAAGCAACACTCAATCGTGATCAAACAAAGAGAATTTTATCATCACACAAACATAAATTCATGCTGTGCTTTTATCTCAATTTCCTTCTCCTGTGTCAAAGGTTTAGCAGTCAGTAGCATTTAATATCAATGACGCCCATGTCGGATCGCTCACCATCGCAATATCAGCAGACAGGCCAGTCAAGGGGAGATAGTAGTGAGAAAAAGGAGACGTCACATATGTTTACTGTTATAAATCGTATTAGTTTTGCTGGTCTATATACGATTTGATGATAAATGTCAAATGTTCTTTTCTCAGGAGCAAAAGCTGGAGGGAGAAAAAAAGAAATATTGGTAAAACTGAGAATTTCTCACAGACCAGGGTACCTCGGATGTAACCATGCAACCTGTGTGCATACACACACAGTCAAAATAATTCTCTCTCTTCAACAAATCTAAATATTCGAATCAAATCAAATCAGTTTATGCATATAGGTACTTTCACTTGACTCGCTTGGCGTTGTCGGATTGGATTGATGATGGGGAAAAATATAGCATTACTTACTTGGCAATGCTACCTTGTTCTGTGGTGACCTACCAGACGCACACACAAACACAGATAGAGAGAAACGTTCCCGTTAGCTTGACTCCGGGCTATATTGAATTACTGCCACTGCCACCATCTTCTGCTCTCATTTTTACAGGAAAAGTAGCTCTGCTGTGCTGCATTCTCAATGGTGCTGCTGGTGGGACTTTGGCATTAGTAATAGTTTTCTATTTGGAGTATGGTTGCTCCTAACTAATTTATTCTTCTTTTCTTCAATTCTATCTCGTTAGATAAACCTAAAATATCTAGACTTCTCTTGAAAAAATACTGTACACATACCAAAACTGGCTTGTCTGGTGTGTACACTCGTATTTTGAAGGGATATTATCTAGCGTGTCCATGTGAGCTATCAACTAAGTTGTTGTTTCTTCAGTTTTATTGGAGATAATGATATTGACAGTCATTGCTTCTAAATTGAGCGGTTCTCAAGTTACCGACTGATAAAATCGGTTTGTCTGCATTCCTTTTGTAGACAGAATACTTGTTTTTTGTTAATGTTTATCTCATACTTTTGTCATATGTAATCAATTTGCTTGATTGCAACCTTTTTACATGTTGCTTGTTCATCCCACAAAAATCTATTTTTATTTTGCAAAATAATAGGAAATATGTTATGCAGTAGCTGTTAGTTAAAAACAAGATAAGAAATGGAAATGATATCGTATAACCTCAGAGGTCAGACGTCTACGTTGATTTCTGGAGAAAGCAAATGAATCAACGCAAATGAACAGATTATTACACAATAAGCACAAGAGGAAGAAACGAAGCCCTTGAGCTACTGCGACTGGGAAAATGTACCAGTTTTTTTACTTGCTTGGCTGCACGCAAAAAAAAACAACACTCAAGCGAAAGGGTATACAACAGTTTACTTCTCCTTTAACAGCTAAATATATAATAAATTGATGATGAGAAAAACATTGTGAAAGAAAGTTTGATATTATTAAAAAATCACAAAGAAAAAAGTCAAAAAGTGTGTATAAAGCATGTAATTTCAATACAAATATTGTTCAGCATTCGCTACATCATTATTGGTTAACAATAAATGTTTTATGGGCTAAATCACTCTAATAAAAATCTATTGAAACATTTAGGAACATTGTATGTACCTGGAATAAATAAGAAAAATACATGTGTTTTTTGTACACTTACAAGTATACAAGTATATTATTTATTGGCTCTAAAAAGGAAGAATCCCAAGAAAAAAAGTTCAACCAAATACGTAAGAATCACAGTTTATTTTTGCATCGTTTTCTTCTTCCTCTGGTGTTCGACGCTGCTTTGTTGTGAGTGACTGAAAGGGCATATTTTAGTGAGCTGAACTGGAACGGAAAAAGGTGAAATCAAATCATGGCGATAATAATAAATATATACAAGCTTTTCCTCCTCCTCCTCTTCTTCTTTCTCTTTTTATTTTCTGCAGCAATGACTTGTATTGGATGGAGTAGCAATAGCAAACTGAAAGGGATAAAGAGAAAGAATGAAAAAAGGATTTATTTCAATCCGAAGAGGCTAGTAGCACGTTATATACTTATAGGTATTTGGTTTCTCCGTAAGTATAATAATAATATTATGTATGTGTAGTAGTCAGTGACTCGTTGAATGTTATTGTCGTCGTCAAGCCCCTCAAATCCAATCGAATAAAATCAGCTCATACATCTATCTCAAGTCACAATTTTTTACCTGCCCACATCAACCGGCAATACATATGTCCCGCTTTTTATTGCTCCTATTATTTCTCTCCTCTCTTCGGCCTCACTAGTTTACACTGCAGCAGTAATAGTGGAACAAGTTAAGTCAGGTTGGTGGTGCAGCTCGTCCCATTGAAATATTATATTACATGACAAGACTGTATAACATGCAGGTATACAATAGAAGTTGTTTTATATGAGCTGAAAAATAGTAATACAACTATTACTCAGGCTACTAGATTATTATTTTTTTTGTTTTTTAATAGAAAGGCACATATTTTAATATTGAACCTAATATCCTGTATCCAGATATCGTGGAGATACGGAATGGTGTGCAAAGTTGTATGCTTGCTGGTAAAGAGTGTGATTCTTTTTCATATAGGTAGGTATATGCAATATAGTTTTAACCTGCTCTCAAGCTAAAATTCATTATTTTTCTTTCTTTCACTCAGTCACTCACTCAATTTCAATCTAATTCGTTCACAACTCAACCTTTTTACAATATTATTCATCAATTTCACATTGCTCATTTTTGTAACGTTTTCTTTCTCTCTCTCCTTTTATTCACTCTGTTTTTATGATTGTGAGCAAGGGAAGAACATCCGCCGTATTATTCAATTGTACCATATATCACATCACATACTAGCCATGTCGTTTACAGGATTGCAGGACGCTTTATAGTGTGGCAATATTGTACGGTGATTGTGATTTCAGTTCAAAGCTCTGCAAAACAAAAGAAGGGATTGGCGATCATTCCCGTCGTCATTATCATCATATCGGCTTGTGATATTGTGGGAGCCATGAGTTTGTTGCGATATTCTCGAAAAAAGTACTTTCTATTTTGTTACTGGTGCTACTCGCTGGGCTGGTTTGGTAGCTTTCCATTCTAATCAGAAATATCCATCTTTCAATGGAACTTATTAATCACTTTCATTAAACTCCTTTCATGTTTTCCCTATTTAAAAAATAGGCAGTAGTGTGCCATATTAGAACACATATGTAATGTAGGCATGTAAAATTATATAAAATATTTTGGCAAGCAGGACATATCTACCTACTTTTTTAATATACACCTTCCTCTTTGCTCACAGTCACTTCAACTTTTTATGCAAATGTAACAGGTAAATACATAATTCCCTTGCAAATGTCTCGAGGTTTGGTCAGTGAGCACGACAAAAAGCTTGAGTGAGCATTTTATCCAAATACTTAAAATATATCATGAATCATGCATACATCAAATAAATATAATAATAATAATCATCATCACCATCGTCATACATTTTACGAAATGGTCAACTGGACGACCAAATAAAAACAAGTTGAAAATTCCTGGTAGGAAAATTATTGCTCAAGAACAACGATTGACCGATAGGAATTTTCACTCTCCACGGATGTAAAACGCATAATATTATTTATATTACATTCATGGAGAAAGTATATAAATGCATATAGCATATTATACAATTCAACCAATTTTACACACAAAGTAATCTGGTCAAGGAGAAAAGTATCGAAGTTGTCACCAAACACCACTACCATCAAAGTAAAGTAGAGAGTCACACACGCCTCTCTTCTCAATCTAACCACGTATGATTATTGTTATTATTAGTATTAGTATTATTATTACTATTTGCATATATTGAAAAGGAGACGTTTTTCCTCATTTGCATAGAAAAGAGAATGAGCACGTAATAAATTCGTAAAAACAGGCTACCACTCTTTTATCAACACCAAAAGCACCATTTTTATTTGTGGTCAGTATGTAATATTTTCATTCCAAGTGAAATCAAAGGAGAATGTAAGAGCTATTTTTACTATTATCGTTATTATTATTTATTCTCTCTACACAGTTTATGTACAACTTTTCGGTATTTACTACCTGTTTGTATTTGTATATTGTAATAGTACACATACCAAACCATTTATCGATATGACCACTGCATTGCTGTAAAAAATGGAGAAAGAGAGAGAGGGAGAAAGAGAAATTGAGAAGGACAAAACGCAATAATGCCATGTCCCAGGAACGAGCTACATATTATTGGTACATTTATTACAAGAAAAACAACAGGAGTAGCGTGGCAATATTGAATTTGACAAACATGCATGCATGCTCATAAAGAATATGCATTTTTTCGAGTCTTTCACTGATTCTCTTCAGCTTTCTCTCTCTCTCTCTCTCTCTGAGTGACTGACTGACTGCTGAGCAAACTGCTGCTGCTGCTGAAGGCTATTTTTATTTGTTTCTTTCTCATCGATACTCTCTCAAAATGTATGTTTACTACTCTCGTTCATTTTGCTAATATTATCGTTATATATTATTTTATTAGCAATGTTCGGTTGTTTTGTTACTATGCACAAAATAAAGGCAGTCAGTCAGTTTTAGTCAGCTTTTACGTTGCGGTTTTCATTTTCATATCCATCCTAGTAGTCAATAACATTCAGTTAGTCAGTACTAAACTGAGAGTAACGATATAATGTAATAAAAAATGAGTACCTATGACGACGACGAATGTGAACGCCAATATGTACCAATAATATCAGCTAACACCACAATTTTCTGACCCTTGCTTGTCAGCGTATTTACGAGCCTTTTTGCTGCCACTACTATGTACCACCGCCAATTCCCTATGGCAATACCTTTTACTGACGACGACGACTTCTATCATCGTCATCGTCATTATCGCCAGCATAACAGGGAAAATGCATAAATTGATGGTGGACGTGACGTAGTGACGTTTCTCTTTTGGATTAAAATGTACTGGACTGGGATACATAAAAGAGATTGAGATGGAGGTGGTGGTAAAGGTAGAAAAGGGTGATAGCTCAGAAAATATTTTAACTACTTTGTCCACATCGTATGGTACACAGTGCACAATACCATTAGTAAAGGACCATAAAAATAATATAGCATGCCTAATAAATATATGACTCCATATAACTTGTACAAAAACTTATTTAAGTATTTATTAATGTCTTCACGTGTGTGTCGCTGCCAATGTCATTTTCTTGTACGTAACATTATCGGACACATATCGGTGACCACATTAAAGCTGTTTATTTTTCAGCTCGTTTTATTATGTAAAGCTCGCCCTTTCCTCCTCCTTTTTGGTGCAAACTTGAACTGATTGAGTAAGCCAGAAGGGTTTTGGTTTCTTTTTATTTGTATCTAAAAAAGAATCATAGCTTATTAACCATTTTTTACGGTTGAAAAAATTCCGGTTGCCACATAAAATGAAATTAAAAGTAGGTATTGTGAATAAAAAACATTGTATTATGCAAGATGCTTTATCATTTTTTTGTGCGTGTAACAAAGGTAACATGCACATAAAGAAACACTGCCCGCCCTCTAATACCAGCCCACCCTTTTCCCACCCATATCATCATCACTTTGTTTAAATACTTGCATTATTTGCTTATATTCGACTTTTGTAATGTTATTTATTATTGTTCATAAAAATAGTGGTAGCTTTCTTTCACATTTTCCGTCCGTCTAGCCTCGCTAAAATTCTATAATGTGAGGAAGTGGAGGAGGAGGAGGTGATGAGTGAAACAGGAGGTATTGATGGTCATGCCATTGCATGATGCATACAAACATATATTTTAAGAAAGGTGGGTAATGTGTATAGAAGAGGGACATGTTTACAAAAAAATTAGTAGCAGTAGAGAAGAGCCAGATGCTTCGTATTCCTATTTTCCCATGCTATAAGCAAGGGACAGATTCTTATAAATTGGTTTATATTACTATCAACAGTGGAAATCCTGGTTTCTTATTAGTCACTCGTCAGTGTCATCGTTGAATTAAATAAAATCTGGTACTATGTGTCTCGAAATTTTTCTTATAAAATCATTACATTAAAACTTTGCAGATATGAGTAGTGCAGTTTTAGAAAATGTGTAAAAATCAGTTTAACTCATCGATATTTTTTTCAAATGTGTATTCAAGACTTAAAAATAAATTTAAAAAATAGTTCTAATCATTCGTTTTACCTTTGTTTAAAGGGGATAACAAGCTTGTCGACATCAAGCAAAATTTAGCGGATGTCTCATACTAAAAATTAGATACAGCTGGAAAGAAAAAACGTTTATATCAGCAGCAACACAATACCAGCTACCTTTCTTCTTTTTTCAAATTTATTTCATTGGCATCTAAAAATGTTTCAAGTTGAGATATGATAATAACTAAGATGACAGCAGAAATGAAAGACGAAAAGATGCAAAGTGGTAAAGGGAGCAGTAACGCAATCTAATCCTCAAAAGACATTACACTATTTATAACAAAAATGAGAATGGCGAGGGATGCAAGATGCAGCTTGTAAGAGTCCTGTTGTTTACTCCTTCAAATAATAATGCGATCCCTACATGAGGAGAGCAACATTATTATGATTCTGTAAGTGGCAGGAAAAAATAATCATCGATTTATTTGGATACAAAAGTGAGTTAACCCTTGTTTCATATAAAGCTGCATTCAAAACAAAAATTCCACAAGAAAGTAAAGTATTTATGGTTACTTTCATTTTGTCAACGACAAGCTGAGACGCAAAAAATATATAATGACAATTCAAATTGTAAAGAGCTTCAGAAGTTTCATTTTTTACATGCAGAGAGATATTCAACGAAAATGATCTGCATTTGGTGTACTTTTCCTCATGAAAACAATACTGCTTCCGTTTTATTCTTTCCAGGAAAGGAAAAGATTAAAGAAGGATGGATTGCCAAGGAAACATGTATGGAGGCGAAAAGACGAAGAAAAAACACAGAAAGGAGTTGAATTGATCGATCAATTTGTTTCAGAGTTGAAAACGTTAATGGCTCGTACATAATATTACGACATAACGACTCTCTACGCGTTTTATACTCTATTCTTTAGCGGGATACTTGTGTTCTTTATGTCGATCGTCAACGTATCATCAACAGCAAGATCAAAAGCATGATCTATGAAGAAAAAAGAGAAAGGCTTGGTTGCACACGAAGAGGAGGCTGGAGACCATGTAGTGATCTGGGGAAAGGGTGCATGATTTATATATTTTGATGAAGCTGGGATGATGTTCTTTGTAAAGCAAAGTAGCTAGTGTGCATATAGAAAAATGAACATATTGATGATGATGATGGTGGTGAAGACAAGCTATGTGCGTAATGGAGTATGATGATCAGCATCAGCTTATAAGTATTGTCTCCCTAATAAAGTCACTTAAACTTGTATTTCTTTATACGTAGTTGTAATCAAAATAATATGCATGATATGTATTCACATACGCATGACATGAGCATTCAAAGTTAGAAATTTAAATGCCAAAATGTATGATATGTAGAAAGAGAAAATTTATTGAGGCCTTTTTTATTTTTTTGGATGCACGGATCTTCCTCTTTTATAATGCATTTTAGTTACATATTTTGATAAAGTTTTTAAATTTATTATTGAATCCTAAATGTTCCATTAATACTTTGTTGTCGTTTAGTTTTTGCACGTTTCAATAGAAGAATATAATCTATTGTGAGTTTTTCTGGAGAAGGGAGAACCCGTTTTTATGGAATGGAATTTAATGTTGAGAAAAGCGGCGGTGGGGGATTGTGAGATTGTAGCTATTGCTGGAAAAGGAAATACTGGAGACGGAACAGAACAGCGAGTAGCGAGACGACAGCCGAGTGCAGTAGTGAGCTTCTTACTTTTTCGGTGGGGAGAACTGCGGTGAAAGTAGACGCAAAACCTATACACTTACACCAAGCAGAAAGGACTCACTGCAGCCACCTAGCACTCCATATTGGCACGAATAAAAGAAAGATAGTTGCGTTAAAAACGAACAAGTACTTACTCAGTACTAGTTTTGTCTTTTACGAAGTAATATTGAATCTAATAACCGACATTGTAACTGTTAGAATGACATTTTATCGTATATTTTATGCTAGTGCTATTTTTGGATATCAGTAAATGCTACTGTTAAACAAAGCTAAAATAAGTAAAAATGGTTTCACTTCAATCTTTGTCGTTAGACCGCCATAAATATAGTGCTTTCCACGTAGTTGTCAATTTCTTTGTGAAAGAGCTATTTAAATGCATCCACTTACTAATAATACCTTTTGTGATTTTTCTTTGTTATTGTGGTAATCATTATAATAATCATCAAGACTGACAATTACAATTTGTTTCATCATTGAGTCCTTAAACATGCCGCGTGTATTCATTTCTCTTGATGATGTGTAACTAGGACTAAAATTCAGAGTAATTTGCTTCTGTAATGTAAAGCCATCATAAGCAGTTAAATTTAATAAATATATACGTATAAGATGTAACATACTTGAATAATATGAACACATGCGGAATGAATTTCGATTGTATTAAGCCTTTTATGCTGCTGGAAAGTTATGCTATTTATTTAACTATATAAAATGGAGTGCAGGTAGATTGAATGAATGAAAGAGAAAGGAGGGGAAAATTGAAAAAAGGATTGTGAAAAGGAGCTTTGTGAAAAAATGGAAGAAAACGATTACTATTATTATGATGCTGGAATGGATGAAAAACGGGGAATTTAATTCAATTTTTCCCCTTTATTCTTCCACCTTCGTCCCTTTCTCCACGTCTCCTTTAACAAGAGAGAAAAGAATAAAAAAAGAAAGAAAAGAAAAAAGGAAGTCTGATTATGTGGTCATGTTATTGTAGCCTCCAGCTATTGTTTCCTCTCTGTTGCACTTTTTCCCTTCATTTAGAATTACAGAGAAAACTACATGACAACGACGCTTCTTGCTATGACATTCAGACCTTGTTTCTTGGTCTTTGCCGCATTTAATATAGATAGGTATAAATAACGATACACTAATGATGATCTTGATGGGAAGAAAAAATGCTGGAAAATTAAAAGACTTCCTTGAACTTTCCTTTTTTGATGACATTCCTTCATCCCTCTATCACACCCATCAACATTTCTTCAGTTTTTTTCTTCTGAAACTCATGATTCATCCCACAAGCTATTTGTCCACCCACCCATCCATATACTACAAATGACAAAGTACATTTTTTGCTCATAATAACTTCATATTTTACCTGATCTTTAATCTTCAACATTGACAATGTCGTATGGGTATTACGTTTTATATTAAAATGAATGAAAAACGAAAAAAATGAAAGGTTTCACAGCTTTAGGCCATGATTTCATTTAATAAGTATGCAACAATAGCTACATTATTATTACTTTTTGATGGCGATGATGATAATGATTGTACAAAGGGCTCATTGATAATGCTTCAGTGATGCTATTGTCATATATTTCCTGTTGACTTGCAACTGAAATGTCAATTTTTTCTATTATTAATCGTAATCCTGTCATTTATTATTATTATTATCATTAGTATCATTATTATGATGTTTGCCATGCTGTTTTGGTACTTCAAAAAGCGCTAAAAATAAGGATGATTATTGCAATGATATTTCCAGTCGACTGCAGTCGGATAACTTCCCTTGGGCGTATTACCTATACCATCTATATTTTTACGATTGTTATGTTCATATGTTGTATTGTTGTCTAACTCCAGTGTATCCTACTTTTCTGTTTGCCTCATTATTATTGTCACACAATGACATTTGCTATTGTTGTCATTACGATACGATTCATACGATTCAATTCAAAAATTATTTTCGGAGTTTACAACAACCAAACTAAATTCAATTACTTTTTACACTTGTTGGTAAATCAAGGACGCAGAAAATATTATTCAGTACACAAAAATAGATGCATGCGTTGTATTACTTTATACCATATAGTTATGTTGAATTCATGGGGGAAATATATAAACGGTTGTTCAAATAAAATGTATTTAAAATTTTAAAACCATGCAATCAATTTCAAAATTACAAAAAATAAACTACAATGCAGTTAGTTAATATAATTTTCAATTTTGTGATAACTTACAACTTACAATAAATGATGGACATTTAAACCGGCAAGCGGCAAGTAAACCAAAATTTTACACTGTTGCGTTTTCAGTTTTTATTCGTATTCTAAAGTGAAACGCATCGTTACCCAGTAGGATATTGTACGTTATGAAGTTCATGAAGAATCTATTTTTATGAGATTCCATCTTATTTACTTAAAACAGCCAACACTACCACCCTCTTATTCACTTCAATAGTATCATTGTTCGTTTTTCTTCTCTTTTTCATACAATATTTCTATTTTCTCTCCTTTTTCTCTCAGTTGACCTGGGTAAAAAATCGACTCCCATTTTTCTCTCTGTCCCTCAACGACTAGTTAACTCTCTAGTGATTTTATTCTCGTTTTCCAACACAATTTTCAAAGTCAGTGAAAAATCGCCAATTTGGGAGACAAACAATAGATGAAGGAAAAACGAAAGCCTAACTTAAGTATAATATACTATATAGTCTAAAATATACCAACAGACCAGACCTCCAACAACTTATTTCAAAAATAGAGAGAAACAGGAAACAATTTTGAGGCTGCGAGAAACAATGTTATTGTCCTAAAGTTGACTCTTATTATTTACCAATGGTCGTCGCCATATCCTTACCATTACATGCCAGACACCACCATCACTTCATATGACGATACTTTGAATTGTATTGTCTCCCTTGATCTGTCTTAAGTACATCTTTGCTGTTGTTTTTGTTATTCTGGTTGAAAAATTGTGAACGACTTTGTTGAACACATTTTTTAAAACTTGGTCTCTCTTTCTCTCACTTTCTAAAACTTTTTCTGTTTGCTCATCATCAGGGAAAACCTTATACTATGGTTCTACTAAAATGTCTAGTGATATTGGTGCACATAAGCTCATTTACCGTCGTAGGTACGCACTTTCCCTATACAATATGCGTACTTTTGTGGCAGCGGTACACATAAGAATCTACATGTTTTGACGGGGTGAAAAATATCCGATTCCTTTTGGGATCCCACTCTGGAGAGCTACGTGTGCATTTTTATCCATAACTGTAAACATAACTGACTGACTGACTCTAGAGAAGTGTGTGTTTGTCTTTTTTTCTTACTTTCTCAGTCAAAACACATGAAACATGTAGGAAAGCCATTAGGAGAAATATTTTCGGGAGATTGGGCCACTTTATACCAAAAAAAAGTTGCCATCTTCATGTCCCTTTCTCTCTCTGTTGCTCTGTTCCTCATAAAATACCTTAAATCATCATATCATACAAATATACTACTGCCACTGCTGAAACCGTCATCAGTTAACCGTTCATTCTAAAAAAACTAGGCAAGGTATTCCCACTGAAGAATACTTTTGTAATTTTTTATATTGGCCAATAAGTGTAAGTACATTGTACATGATGTGTGATATGTTATTATTATAAAAAGAAGATGAACAAAGACAATAACGTACTTTTCCCAAATAATAATAATATTCAATGCGAGTATATCTGTCTCTGTCCAAAGGTATGAGATGTTCTGTATGTGACTCTGCCTTTACTTCAGTATCATATGGAGTTTCTTAAAACATAAATATAGTAATGTATATAGGTATTTTTGTTCTTTGTTTCTTTTTTTGTGATGTTCATATCTCCGTTTAACATTCACGTTCTATTTTCGTTATCCCTTCAAATCCAGCCTGCAACTTTGTCAACTTCATATATTATTATTATTGCCATTATCCTTATTTTACATTCATCCTTCGAACAAAACTCGTTCATCTTTTCAAGAAAAAACGAAGCTGGAGAAATAAAGTTTCGTGCTTTTTAAAATATAAGTAGGAAGTTATAGAATAAGCATGCCCGTATTTATGTATATACACACATACTCACGCACGCTTGAGCTTAGTATCATCCTCCAACCATTCCAAAAAGCCATATATCTTACCTTAGTTAGTCATACGTCATGAGTTCATAACTTTTTAAATTCACTTTTTCAACGTCCCATTTTTCTCAAGAAGGGTGGAAGATGATATGATCCTAACCAAACTGTGAATGACGATAAGATTTTTTCCGAGGATCAGCAACATATTGCGAAGAATAATATGTAAAATATATAAAACAGCATTTAATAATTGTTGAACGCAAGTCATTTAATTCTTTTAGTTTAACGAAATATTAACTAGTCTACAAAATTATTAAGAAGTACATAATCAAAATCTGAATTTCTGTATTCATTTTTGGATGTACGAATTTCGAATGAAATCAAAATCAATCAAACGCTTCCTTGAAAGCTGACCTGAATTCTGGTGACAGTGTATACTAATATACATACAAAAAACCCACGGTCAGCTTGCTGATCAAAATACTCAAAAGAAAGTTGAAAGCCACTTCCAGGCTCGGCAACTTCCCATAAATATATTATTACCGTTAGCAGTACATATTTTGAATTTTAGATTACCTGATGGACTCTTAACTCACACAAAGTTAGCATCTCTTTACTAAATAATCCGACCTAACTTTGACAAGACGGTTCCTTTCAAGTTCATCCAAGCTTTCCCTTTACTTTTAGGTACGAGTATTCCCAGCATCATCAGTTTACAATCGATTTGGTGCGTGTTGGCTATTTTGTTTGGTAGTATGTTCCTTCAAGTTTTACATTTAGTTCATCAGAAATGAATGAATGTTTTTACTACATTAGATACACCGAGTGAAAAGACTCCTTTTGCATTTCACTTTATGTACATCGAAATATTGCCTCTCTATTTTTTCATCCTCTTCCTTTCATCAGAACTCACGAATTGGGAAGTGATACAATGAATGAATATTTAGCAGATGTGTAGTGGCGGCGGCGGCGGCGACGACGATGGTGGTGGTGGTAAGTATATAGAGTGTTGTGTGTGAAGAGCAACGTGGAAGCGGAGAAGGGGCTGCATGGTTTGATGGCACCCCGGGGACAACGTAAAGTCTCCTCTCACTTTTCCTTTTTCTATTTCTCCTCTCTCTTTTAACCATTTTTTGTGTATTCTTTCTTCTTGTTCTTCTTCTTCTGATACTACATCCAATGATTCGGCAGCATCCATTCCATATCAGCATCCTCATCGTGATCAGCTTGTTTTCCCTTTTGCTTGTATTTTAAGCACGACATTTTATATTCTTCTTTTATACTTTTTCCCAAAGCTTCTTTCTCTTTGGGATTTCATGATAGTAGTCAAATGATGGTAAGTACATGCTATCGTTGATGATAAAGTTGAGGAGAAGGATACTGTGCTGATGCCCAGAGAAAGAAGATCTGATCCGAATATTATTATTTCGATGAATACTTAAGTAAGTAAAGAAGGAAGAAAGGAATGGAGGACCAGCAGAAAAACAAGACAAGAAAATGGGGAATAATAAGCGATCAGATTCTCGTCTTTATATATTCCGGGCATAATAATACTCGCACAGCCACCATACACCAAACATCGTGATCATCCACCATATAATTTTCCCTTTGCCCCCTGATGAGCTCTCTGAATGTTCGTCCAAAAGTTCTTAATTAAAGCTTTTCCAATTTTCATAAACGAACAAAATCCAACCAATCTCATTGCTGATGAGCGTATGCATGAAGGTATTTAGAAGTTTGGAGATGAAACGGTGGTATTAGTAAAGAAATAGCGTTCACAGGAATCTATTCACTCATACAGGCGCGTTCAATTAGACAAGAGTAAACAGAGTTGAAATTGATCTCTTTTGTCCGCTGATGAACAAACAAGTAAAGAACTTGCCCGATAGATTTTCTAGGTTAGATTAATGTCGTATCTTTACGACGCATGCAATGCTACAACTAAGTAAGATGACAGTTTGATATGAAATCAAAGTTAAAATAAAAAAGATTGGTTAGTTGGAACTTTGGAAGGTTGACAGCGATGTAATATGTAATAGGAACCATACCCATTGTATTTTTTATACTGTCCAGTTGTTTCTCATGAAATTGTGTAAGTCCCATTAATCTGAAGATGATATTAATCAAATAATATTTTGAATCGAAATAAAGTAAAATAATACAGTTGTATACAGGATTTATAGTAAAAGCACGTTCCAACATTGCCGTAAGAAGAACTGCTGTTCTGTTTAATGAAAATTTTGATAAAATTGAATAGTGTCACGCGATCACACTTTGTAATGATGATAATGTTTTGTGACAATGACTTTCATCAAATAAAAAAATTGACCACATGCTGTGTCAAGGTATAGAATCAGTCGCATTTTACCGTTCTATCATTGAAATGTATCTATAATTATTAGTATTATTTAATATATTTCTATTTCTCAAAAACCTTTTTCAACTTTGATTGAATTTGATCACGATATGTCTAACAATGAACGCAATTTAAAAAGTTTCCAACTTAAGGAAATGTTATATTTTTTATCCAGCATCAAACATTTCATCGAATCTCACAATCCCCCATAGCTTTCCACAAAAACGACCGTGCACCATGCCACACGACATTTGCACCCCCATTTCCTCATTCCATTACCAACACCAATATCACGCAGCATAATAATACGGTTCTTTACTAAACAAATTCCCTTTTTCTCAACAAATAGAATAACCAACAAGAAGAACACGACTAATAAATTCTTCTTGTCGAATGTTGCCTCGCCTTTGCTATTTTACGGTAATACAATATGTTCCGAGGTTCAGGTGGTGGTAATGGTGGTACTAGTGGTTTGTAGAAAAAGTAAAGTATAGCCATCATCATTGTGAATCTCCACCGCCAACGCCACCTCTGCCCCTTGGTACTGCTGCTTTTGTAGCAAATACCAACAAAAGCCTTTCATCTTCCTTTCTTCCTTTTACACACACTCATCATCGTTGACTGTTATTTACTTTCAATCCTTTTCTTCAGCAGAATTATCCCGACAAATTTTCTCCTTTTCTTATATTTCATCATCATCAGTTTTGTATAAAATAGATTGCTAATGGGACGTTATGTATGCATAGTTTGTATAAGAAGAACAGCAATCGAAATGGATAAATATGTTTCTACTTGCAACTTTCACCCCTTTGAAAATTCCTTTTCAAGAGAGGAACGTAAACAAATACAAAAGTTTCTTATTCTTCGTCTTTATTTTACCCTCTACTAATATGCTTATAATTGTACTTTCGCCCACCATATTATTACTACCACCTTGTAGTCACTTTTATGCCATTAAAATTATTGCACATAAACAAGGAAAACAGTAAATGTCAAGGAAAATGAGAGAAAGTGAGTTTCAAAATTTGTTCATATATTTCAACAACTTCAAATTAACTCTCTCTTGATTATGTGTAGTATGTCCTTCTACTTTTGTCCTCGTCTTGGCTCTTTCTCAATGCTTTTTAATAAGGGAGTGCTTGGAAGAGAATAGGCTTCTTCACTTTTCACACATCATGAAGTGGTGAGAGAACCTAAAACGTGCTAGACAGACCCTATTGCACTTTTCTGTGAATAAATAAATAAGTATGCTCAATTTACATCTTTGGTTGACATAAATTTCCGCTTATTAGTAAATGGTAAGTAATTATGTCTTTTATTTCAACTTTGTTATAAATCCTTATAACTCGAGTACCATCACCATCTTCGTCACTACTACTGCTGGACACTAAAAATTGTAAAGGAAACAAGTCTGCTTCATAACGGACGTAAAGAAAGGGGATAAATAAACAAACAAAATGTTCGGTTGTTGAGTTGATTTCTGGACAAAACATACGAATCACTAAACTACTATGCACAAGGAGCAGTGCAATTAAATACAATGTTTTTCAAAAACTTTTGCAATGAATGAACCACCAAATGAATCTATTCACTATGGCTTATATCTTTACTTATTAATCTCTAATTCTTGGATCTGTTAAAAAGCTTGGAACTTAAAAGCACAACTTTATAAGGGAAATAAGTACTTTCTCCAAGTCTTGCTGTAAGATTAGTGTAATATAAATAAGTTAACTACTTGTAAGGTGACATGGCCATCACCACATTATTACTCCACTTTCGCAAAACCTTGTATGCAAACGAACGATTTGTTTAGAAAATTATCCTAGAAGACCATAAACAAAGACTAAATGGTTAGGCTGATCACACCAAATGTTTCCGATAGTTTATAGTTTATAGAAATTGTATCCTGTATTCTGCTAATATTCCAACGGTAACATGTTTTAAAATAAAGAACATTAAAAGTAAAATTATCCTTGTATGCACAGGTATAATGTGACAAGCTATACCTAACTGTTTTCTGAAGATAAAAACTGTTTCGAGGCTGCGTTCTATTTAAGAAGAGAAGAGGAAGAAAGTTTTGCTTATGAGCAGCGTTTGATAATAGAAATGGGAAAGCAACAATATATTTCTGATCCATAAATATCTTTGGTACATGGTTCTCTTTTTCTCTTCCTCGCTCTCAACATGTTCTCAAGTCATAAATATGTCTCAACTTCACCAATAATTCCCATTAAAAGTGACCTTGCTGTGTGCCATGCCCTTTCTGAATTCGAGCTAAATACTATACGACATACTATGTATTTAACTTTGTGTCTTGACAACATCACAAGCCATATATAGTTTACAATTTACATTCTCATCAAGACTCCAGGACAACTTAATGCTTATTAGATGCAAGAATGAAATGTTTTATTCTATTGCAAATGCTATTACTATACTAATATCGACGATGATCTTTATATTAAAATTTTGATAAGAATAGAGCATTATATTAATATAACATGACGAAGAGCTACTTCAAGCTAATATTAATATTCAATATAAAATTGTAAGACTCCAATTTTGACGTTGGCTGCCATCTTTGGTAGAAACGTCGTCCTAAATTGATGTCCTAGCTTTCTTTACAGGCAATTTCTTTTCACCGAATGTTGGTTGGCTAGGTCGCTTGATGCTGTTGTTGGATGGCGGAGCTGTAGATGCTTCTGCTTCAGGTTTCTCACCGTTCATGAATATGCCATTGTTTTCCTTGTTGATTTTAGTGTTTTCGTCTTGATTGTTGTTTTTATTCTCGTTGATATCGTTGTCTGGAAAGAAAGTTCTGAAAATTGCATGAAGATTAGGCTCATTGTCTAAGCTATTAACGATGCCAGTTGGGAAAAGATCAGCCACATCTAAATTTTCTGGATCTTCGACATCCTTGGACTGAAATAAAAAATATTTGAAAACATTTTTAAATCAAAAATAAAATGCTGAAGTGCCATTCGCTACACATCACATGACGTTTCAAAGAAAATACTAACTTGCAATCCTAGATAATCTAGGACGATTTTGTCCTCTTCGTTTTCATTGTTGTTAGGATTGACTTCCGGTGGCATTTGTCTAATTTCTTGTTCTGGCAACGGGAACTTCCTACTTAAACTGTAGAAGAATATAACTTTTAATTTAGTTGATGGAACTTTTACATTAAATTTTTCGAACAATCTACTTACATTAACTCCACCTCGTTAAACACTTGACGAAGCTTTTGAGTCGTTAGCTGTCCGTCGGGTGAAAGATCGCGACATAATTTTTCAAATGTTTCGTCTTCGCTCATAAACCTTGCCTGCACTAATCAAGAATTGACAAGAAATTATCTACATTAATACTGAGCTATTTGTATGGTTATATTATTGACTTTCGGTGTCTTCTCCCTGTGGTTTTAATTCGCTTTAAAGCACTTCAATAAAATTGAATATCATGAGAAAAATGCATATGGATAGTATTACTTCTATTTCAGATTCAGAGAGTTCTTTATCCGTAAAATGGGATTTTAGTTCAAAAGTTTATTAAACTTAGAATAACCGCTTGTTCTATTTTCTCCGTTAATTGTTTTACTGTTGCAGAATTTTCATGATATGAGTGAAATGTTCGTTAGTTTTTTATGCAGTTAAATACATCTGCTAAATTAAAACTTATTTTATTTTTAATATGCTAAAGGGGAAAATGCACTCATATTCATGACAGTGTATTTACAGCATATTGCTATTGTTTAATTTCTCAGTATTTACAGCTAAATAGGTCATCAGTCATCGATACTACTCGAATAATGAATAAATATAAAATAAACAAATACTGACCTACATAAGTTTCGACGCTCAACAATAATATTAATATATTAAGTCTCCTTACTTTTTATACTAATTGTAAGAAGCTTCAAAATATCATTTATCATCGACAGCCAAATTCAATCAGTACCTGAGGGTTTGCTTATCATTAGTCCAAACAATTATCAGAGCTAGGAAAGTAAGTCACGACGGATAAACGCAGAAGCATAAATATGATCTGCATCTCCGACTCATGTTGGTGCTGTAGAGTGATCATGTTTTTGCTGCTGTAGGGATGAAAGTGTGGGGCAGGTGCCATAATATTCCA